>VZTG01003814.1:150403-355564 GCA_013397845.1 Melanocharis versteri
TTTTTTGTATTTTTATGCCAAATAAGAGCCAACATGTAAAAAAATTCGATGGACAGAGAAATTATTGGAAAAATAATCTTTGAAGATAGAAAAGTTCCCCCCCAATAAATTTGGTTATCTTTCTAAGAAATGCTGAAATGTTGAGAATAGAAAACTCTTTGTGAAACCAGAAGGATTTTGGCATTAAAGAATCAAATCTGTTGAGAATAATGGCTCCTTCTGGGCATAAAACTCTATGAATATAGTGAGTGAGTTTGTTTGGCTTTCTGTGTGCTGCATACATGCGTATGTGTGTGGATGTCTGTGTATCACTCATGCATATATGAGTGTAAAATTATGAATTTGCCCTTTCCATGAAAAATTTTTGAAGATGTTTGGAAGGATTCTCTGTCTCCTCATCAAGGGGAAATTCTGAATGAGCTAAACTATGTAAGTAATTGTGTAATTAATATTAAATCTGAGCTGACTAGTTGCTTTGAGAGGATTCTTTTTGCATCTGAAGATAGCCAAAAGAAGTGAAAGTGCAACTAAGGAATGCAAGGAGATAATTTTAGAGGCACTTCTTTTTTCACTGTCTGTGTAGGGTTTTTTTTCCCACATTGTAGTCACTAAAGTAGTACTGTGTGTATTTTGAGGCATATGAAATACTTGATTTTAGAAGGGTAAAACAAATAATTTTCAAGCATAATGTGTCTATTTTGGGGCCCTGCCCTTACTTCCAATGATCTATGACAGATTTATTGGCACTAATGAGACAGAAAAATAAAGTCCTCACATTTCACAGTTCTTTTTTTTTTTTTTTTCCTAGCAGTTAAGATCTGTTTCTTCCTCTTATATTTAATACTTATATTGAGAGTTAGCAGTACTTTTGTTTTGGGCAGATTTACATGGGTTTAGATTATTTGGTATTTTATTTGCATAATCTTACGGTGTCTCCTGAAAGTAAACTCAAGCTTATTATGTGTGATTGCTGGAGTATATAGGATTTATTTGCACATTAAACAACAACAAAACATCTGCTTTAAGTCGTGCTGTAGCATCACAGTATGTTTTGCTTTTAAAACAGATTACACTCATGTTTCTATACAAAGTATTGAGAAGAATTTTTAATGAATATTGGTCTGAAGTTTCCCAAAGAAAGTGTTTTATTTTTAATTTTTCTTGTACATGTTTGCCAAACTATGGGAGAGCACAGCATGCTCCCCTTTTATGAGTTACAATTTTTGACAGGATTTTCTTGCTGACTAAATGGCATATTCCTTTTTAAGACAATCTTTTCAATACTTTCTGTTGTGTGGTGGCACAAGGGCAAAATTGTAGGCAGGAAGGTGTAAGGTCAAAACAATGAGCAGGACATACAGAAAAGATTATTGTCACTTAAATCGTGTCACCACAGTCTTCCTGAGTGCTGATCAGCAGAAACCTCAAAGGAAGATGAAGCCAAGAGACAGAAAAGCTTGTTTTTTCCCTTTTGCACCTGCACCTCATCTCTCCCCTTGCCTTTCCCTAGACCTTGTACTGCATTGCCTCAAAGCTTGGGAATTTGCCTCTTATCAGTGAAAATGGCCACACCCAAAGATAAAGTGTTATTCTGCCCCATGTGTTGCAAAACCAGGCAGAGACTATTTCTGTGCCCTGGTGCTCTGCCATCTCAGCACAATGCCCATGGCAGGGAGGTCAGTATGGTTTTCACCACCTCATTTTGGGTGTTTAGGAGAAATATCCATTGGGAAGAGCTCAAGAAGCTGCTGGAAGGCCTGTGTGCTTCTCAGCATGTACCATGTCGCACAAAGCCATGGTCATTCTGCACAGATGTTGTATCTATTTCCTTTGTTTACTTCTTTTATCTCTTTACTGCCGTGGCAGCTGCCAGTGTATCAGAAAATGGTTACATGCAAACTTCTAACTGTATCTTTAGCTAATAATTAATATAATTTTACAAAGCCGGGTAAGGGACTTTCCTTCACTTTCTGCTGGACCTGTGTTCTCTTCCTCGAGAATAATGTGTTCCCTTGACTATGAATTATCCTCCATTTTTTTAACTGCTTGTTTCTTTGGCTGACCCCCTCATTTTCAGGCACCTAAAGGATTCTGATATCTTTCACATGTCACTGAAAGCAAACATTATACATAAATTATTGCTAATAAACTAAAATGATAAAACCATGTAAAATAAACATAAGTGATAAAACAGATAAAACACTGATTCTGATTAAAAAGATTCAAACAGAAGAGGTGAACCGAAAAGTGGAAAAGAGTCAGTGGAAGTGTCTTCAGATATTTAGAATATCAGACCATTTATTTAAGTATTAGATTACAGATTTAGGTCTTCAGGCTACTATTTTAAGAAAGGTTTCTCTTTGGACTTTAGTGTAGGCTCTGAGCAAATCTCAAATTCATCCTTGAAGTGAGGTCTGGAGCACAGTTTGCTGCAGGCTCTCTCCCTCATCAGGAATAGATACAAGAGTCAGACCACCAACACTGTTCTTATCTGTAGAGAACATCCCATAGCCTGCTGAGTGAATTTGAGTAGCCAGGGTCATAACTTTACCTCTTCAGTTAAGTATTTAAAATTTAGGTTAAATGAGACTGGATGAAGCTAGGAGTTTAAGAAGAAAGAAATTAAAAAACACCTTTTATTCTTTAAGTATTTACATCTTTGTTCATAGCATTTCACTTGAAGCATACAGATCCCTCTTCATAAAACAGTTAATGCATTAATAGATAAAATGGGGACAAAAAGCAGACACATTTCAATCTGTCTTAGCAGAGATTTTCTGTTTTGCAAAGCATATTGTTGGGGTGAACTGTACATGTTAATTTTAGGATTATCTGATTTGCAAGGGCAAATAAAATGCAAAATGACTTTTCAGAGCAATGGTGTATATCAGTTGTCTCTGTATTTCTTTTGGGGATGACCGAAATAAGAAGTTTTTAGGAAGAATGGTTAAGGTGTTTGTATATATGATCCATTAAGGTTCAGATAGAAAAGTTGAGTTAGTAGTTTATAACTAAATATATATTGTGAGATGTAATAAAAATAACAGTTCTCCTTTTTGCTATAGAAGCTAGTTCCATAGCTAAGCTCTAGTTTTTGAACAAAAACAATTTTCTCTAGACTGTCTGTAAAAGGTCAGCATTGAACACAGAATTGAATAGACCACAAACTCTTCAGGGAATGGTGTTGTTCGTTGTTTTAGAGCCATCTGTGACACTAGACATTTTGTCAGATCAGAACAAATAATAGCGATGATGGGATGGGAATACTCACGTATTCTGCTGGCCAGTTGTGTGGGGAATAGTGATTCAGCTGCTAGGAGGCACAGAAAACAGTTATTCTTTGAGACTGTTGTAATAAAGGGTACAAAGGAGCATAGTGAGGCTTCTCAACATCTACATATAGCCAAGAAGGATTACAATAGCCTAACATTTTTAAAGCTGTGACTAAACTGGTTGATAAAATAACTATTTAATAAAACTGTATTTTACCATAAAGTTATGACTTCAGACACTAACACAGCCTTGGATTTCTTTGGTCTATAGGATCTACAGAAATCTTTAAGAACTACGATTCTATCAAAGCAAGTTAAGAATAGCATTAATAGAGGTCATATGCTGCTATTCATTAATGCACAACAGCGTGGTCATTTGTCATGTATGCAAGAAAACTGAAATTGTTTTAGTCATCTAATTGGGAATCTCCCTAAGAGAACCTGTGAAAGAGAATGTCACTGTAACATTTTTTATCTGACTCTGATTGTCAGACATACACTGAAATATGTTTATGAATGTAACTATTATCTTCTTATCCTGCAAGTAAATTGTCTATCTGCAGTGGCTTTTGTGAGTGAAATGAGATACCAAAATCATACTGAAACCACTCTGAGATGGACTTTGTAAATTAGAAGGCTGCTTAATGAGATGATTGTATTGTCATTGATGTGTAAGGACAGAAAGCTGGTTTTCATGTGTACTTCATTGTAAAAGTCAATATTCAAAAATATTCTTAAATGTTTAATAAACAAAAGGTTGGCCTTTGAATGATGATCATACCCACTTTATATTTTTTTTCTTTCACTGGGGTTATTTTTGCCATATTAACAGAAGAAGTGTTCACCAGGGGTAGACAAGTGCTTGGGAATTTCTCTGTGTAAGACTGAGGAGGAAGGGTCATGCCTTTGTTTTGAGCAACAGCACCCCTACAGCTAAACCTGTTGATACAAAGGAGGACTTTTAGTCATCTTGTTATACTGATGCATGAAAAAAGGCAACAAACATATTACAATGCAGTTAGATGCAGAGTAAAAACAAACACAGTGATGTTCCCGCCTCCTCAATAAAAAAGCAGTTATTTTTCCATAGTTTTGGCTCTTTTGTATCTGTGATGGTGTATATATACACTAGGGATACATTTTTGTGCACTGACAGCATAATTCTGAGCCTCTAAGGGACTTCAGCAAAATACCTAAGGGAAATTAAAGTATACACAGACACTGTACACATAAAAATCCCATTATCTATTCAATTTAATTGCTAAAATAAAAATTCCCATACAACAGAGCAGTTGCTGAAAATACAGAAAATTTGAGCTTTTTCTGAAGGTGCTAAGATGTATCTTGAAGTAACGTAAGGGTATACACATTTCAGAATTGTCATCACTTGGAGAAGTAGCTCATCTTTGTGTTGTCATATTCTGTATTTCATCTGTACATAATTGAGTGAAATATTCAGTAGTCCCGATCCTAATAAAATTAAGGAGCAGATTATTCCTGACACATGGGAGAAACACCAATTCCTCTGTACTTTTCTGGTAGTCTACTGCTGTATTTACAACTCTCTTCCTTTATCACTTGGTGTGGAAGAAAAAGAGATGATTGAAAATAACTCTTTTTACTTCACAGTTGTGATGGCTTATAAGTGAACATATCAATTAGTAACAATAATGAGAGATAAAGATAACTTGCTGTTCCTCAATCACATACTGAAACTCTTTATCTTAGAAAAAGATAAGAGGTGGTATTTTGTTTGTTATTATTCATATAACAATCTCATCTTGATTGCAACTTTAGCAAATAATAAAAAAAAAAACATTCTTAAACTGCAAAGGTAATCCCTTCTTCCTCCTGTTGACAAACTTCTTTATTCTGCAGGGCTTTTTACAGTTGTTTTTTTCTAATGTGATGCTTTAACTTCATCTGAACCAGTTTTTGGGGATTTCTATGATCTCTCTTTGGTGGCTAAAAGACACCTTGATGTTTAAAGTCGACTAAATTCTGTGAATCTATTCAGTGCTAATGATATAATGCATTCTGCTCATAAGTACTGTTACAGAAATGCAGTTTTTAAAACTGCTAAGATTTCATGGATCATTGAGTGATTTTGTTGGCAAGCACATCATACATTGAAATTCACTGTTTCTCTGTACAACACTCCTATTGTATCGTACTCCAAACTTCAAATTACTAATGGCAAGGAAGATCTTCTAATTTCGAAGCTAAATTTGTCCATGGACAATTAATATCCATTTGGTTTGCAGCCAATACACCTTTCCTCCCGTATAAGTCATATTTGTGGGATTTATTTCCCTAGGTTAAATTAGCCACATTTTTTCTGACCTTTTCTCCAAAAATCAGCCATCTGACTAAACATTTGTTTGCACATAATTTCTCCACTTGGGGTGGAATCCAAAAATAAGTGTAAGTTCCTAAGTGACATTTTAGACAAAATTTATATGTAAATTCAGGAGAATGAGCCTGGAAAACTGCCTGTGACCTCCACAGACACTATATCTGTGAAAACCTTTCTGCATTTTTTCTAAATCTGGATGCCACAGAGGCTCCACTGTGGACCCTGTCTCTGCCAGACTGGCTTCATTTAGGCAGTTACCTCCTGCCTGCTTAACACTCTTTGGATAGAGAAAATGTGAGATTTTAGTATTCTTTTTTTGTATTTTTTTCTTCTGCCAGATCTACTGTCTGATTTGGTGGTCATGTTCTGAATATTTATGTTCCTCTGTCAATCTGTGTGACATCAGTGGTAACCTTTTTATATTAGGTAGGTCTAGCAATTTGAATATTTCCCCTAGGGGTATGAGATCTAAGTCCTCAGTTTGTGTGGGATTTGAATTTGTAGATCACACATCCCAAAGAAATGCTGAGGCCAGCATTCCCATTCTAGATGGGAATGTAGCCTTCCCTCCCTGCATTGTTTTGTACAGGCAATGTCTACCACAGGCAGGGTGACACAGCAAGGAGGATGTGCAGACTAGAGGAGCACAGAGCCATTTGTGGGTGGATACACACAGCAGACAGATACCAATGAAGAGTTGTTCACATGAACATACTCACCACCTCAGTGAGGCCCTCATAGTGGATAGTGTCTGCTGGCCAGACAGTCACCAGTCAGGTCAGCAAGCATCAATTTCTCCGCCTCCTTGGAGCACACCAGCCAACCTTTGTGATTGTTGGGTTGGTACCATCCACTTCTCTGTATTTTCCTTTTACGTTTTTGGGGTTTGTTTGTTTGTTTGTTTGTTTTTAATTTTCTTACATCACCTGGATTTCTCTAAAATAATATCTCAGCAGCCTTTTTCTCAGTAAAACTGAGCTGAGGACTCTCAGCTCTGCTGGACCAGCCTGGGCCTTGAATCAGACACCTGAACTTCTGAGCTGAGCCTTTCAAGAGTTCCTTCACTCCTTCTGTTTGCAGAAAGGGCCATTCTGTAACGAACAGGGCAGAGCTCTTGCTTGATGACTGCAAAACAAACATTCACAATGAATGTTAGATATATGCCCTTTTCATAAGGACATTTGTTAATTACAAAACTGAGTGAGGAGAACGTTGTGACAGAGCTACTTTGTTCTGTCCAGCAATATTGGGTTGTAAGGGTTGCTGAAAGCATAGGGAGAGGGCCATGGATTCAGAGTATTAAAGCACTCATATCACTTGTAGTGCCAATCATAGTGTCTACAGCCTATTCAGGAACCAAAGGGTGTGAAGAATTCTATAAAGAACTAAGAAGATTTATCTAGTGAAGACTGTTAAAAGAAGATGATGTCCATTTCCCAAGTCCTAATAAATCTGGGTTGACAGGCTAACTGAAGAGATAGCCTTAAGGAAAAGCTTGCATTCAGGGCATGAGGTTAACTGAGGAAAAGACAAGTCTAAAACTGAGGCATATGACTTCATGGTACAAAATTTGATTTTACAAAGAACCATTCTGACAGAGAATCAGGAGCTAGAGGCCTGGTGCTATAAGAAGATTTTTGTAGGCTCTTTTGTGGTCAAATATCCGCATGATAATTAAAAACCATTATATGAAACACATAGCTTTGGGAGTAGTATATGCAATGCCTATAGAGCAGCACTGAAAAATAAAGTGGTAAATAGATGCAGATATAGAAAAAGTCCAAGAGGACAATGACAAGGTTCATTAAATCCCTGGATATCTGGACAATTCCAGGACATTTCCCTACTATCACATTCATCAGTATGGCAGGGAGGCAAGACTGGTGGTTCCATCTTTTGACAAAATTTAGTGCATTTTACTAGTCTGCTCATTGTCACATTCCTTTACTCATGTAATTGCCATTATTTTCCTTTTTAAGAGACTTGTTCTACCATGTGGCCAGCACAAAGCATAATCCTTGAGTTGCAGAAATTTACTCCAGGGATGAAACACTGAATAGGGACAGCAAACAGTGGAAACAGTGACTAGGTAACTGTTTTGGGTTCTAAAGACTTAATACTGTTACTAAAGTTGCTAAAGTTGTTATAGGCAGTTCAAAGAACTGAGTCTGTGAAGGATTTCAATGAGGGAAAGGGAAGTGACAATGAATCTGAGAAGGAGCTAGTGCATGGCAGTGAGTGTGCTGCAGCTGAGAGGTACTAGATAAGGTCTGCACAATCAGCAGAGCTCGGAGAAGAGACAAATGGAGATGTACTGCCAAATGTAGATAGAACAGAAACAACCACAGAGACCCGAGAAAATGGATATGGGTATAAGAAAATAAAAATAAAATAGGTCCAAGAAATGGTACTGTGAAAAGAACATGTGAATTTAAAGTATAAATTAACATGTTAATAGAGTATCTGTATAGCAGTAATTTTTTGAACCATGAAGTATTTCATGGCAGAAGCCACTTCATTATGTTTTTATGTAATTAAAGATGGCCAAGGCTAGATTCTGAGAAGCTTGATATGTTTAAGTACTGTCTTATTCTCATGCCGTGTGCTGACTGAAGCTGTATTAGCATAAATAATAATGGCATTATTTCTGCTTACATCGAGAAATGAGCATTTTTCAGGCTGAACGGTTAAAGCAAAATCTGCCCCCTTTTTGTGGGTTTAAAATCTTTCAGGCCCTCCAACAAATTTAAAAATATGACTATGATAATTATTTTGCCCACTTTGTATATTGGTCTTCACAAACTTTATGAGAAAATAATCAAAGCTACTATGAAATTGAATCTTCTTTCAGTAGTCTATTTATGCTAAATGTTATCTAGTATGTTTAGTCCATTGCAGACTTCTAGTAATAATATCATGATTTTCTGTGGGGCAAATTTGTTTCCTGGAGCATTGCTTCTATTTTCAGTTTATAAAAGGTTGTACACAACATATTTATGGCTTCCAATACTGAAACTATGGTAAGAATTTCAGATAAACCCATCTAAAAGAAATATTTTCAAGAAAAATGAGTTATATTTTGCACATTCATTTAAAAAAAAAAAAAAAAAAAGTTTTATTTGCATTTCTTAATTAGTGTTTCCCAAAAGAATTATGTGTAGTTGGAACACTTTAAGTCCTGTGGAGGAGGATAATAGATCATGGAGGATTATGTTTAAATGCTTTTTTCAACAGAAAAACTAAGTCTAAATTATATTTAATAGTATGAAAGAGAGCTGCATTCAGTTTGGAGTTGCAGAGGATATAGTAACTGTTAGGGGAGACAGCTGATTCAGCTGATAAACTGCATTTATTGGGAGAATATTATCAGGTACTAATAATAAATATTTTTTGAGTCAATTACTAGGACACTCACTAATTTGGTCATTTCTATAAAAGTAGAATAATAAATACACAGGGCAATTGTTTGGTAGCCTGAATGATAACACATGCATTCTTGCTTAGCTTGTGCCTGAAACAAAATTTGTCAGACAACTTTATACATTGAACAGCCTCTCCTTAGTTATATTTCCATAAAAGTGGCCCATATGAGCTGTTCTTACTTCAGATTTTTGTCATATCATCTGTGTTTTTTGTAATTTATATATCACTTATAGAAATAGCTGATCAGCTATTTTTAAATGTAGATTTTAATATACAGTATACACCACTTATCCACCAGTGAAGCTCATTTTGTACTAGTGAAGTAAACCTTCATTAGCTATTCTAGTATCCAGAAGAGTTTGGGCTTTTTCTTTCCTTTAGTGCCATTCTGTGCTTAAATTTTTCTTTTGCTATTATAAAAGAACTATAAACCAAATCTCACTGGAAACAGTATGATTACTCCTCTCATATAGTAGCTAGGCAACTGGCAACGAGGTCTTTTGCACAGATAGAAGCACTTGTCCTTTTTCTGATTTTCTGGGAAGAAGAGTAAAAGGAGCCAGTGTGCAGCAGGGATTTAGCAGTAAAGTGAGCAGAGGGGTGATCTTCCTGTTGAGTTACAGCCGTAATAAATTTATACAGTTACCTATACAAAAATTCAAGAGTGGATTTCCTAAGACAAACACACGGAGCCATGAGTGCCGGTTGGTCCCCTTTTTCTCAGGTTTGCATAATTATAGGGACCTATTGATAGATTATAGAGGCTTTAGAAAGAAATATATGTTAGAAATATGTAAGCAAACTTTGTACATACAGGTCATCAATGCTTTGGATAGGTGTCGTTGCTGTTAGGTTTTACAGTGTCTTTTTATATTTGTTCATCTTGGCTTTCTGGAACCTGGCATGCTCCGTTTCTGGAATGATGCTATGGGTCTTCCTGCAAGAGCAGGAAAGAAAGGAAATAACTTACCAGTATGCATAGCATTCAGATTGAAAGAATTCAACTGTGTCAGCTGAAAACACTGTGTGATTTTATTGTTACTTTTTCAGATAAGTAACTTCATATGTTTGTTGTGTCGCAGGTACAGGAATGGCTGTGCTTAAACTGCCAGACCCAAAGGGCAATGTCAGGACAACTTGGAGATATGGGCAAGGTGCCACTTCCGAAAACAGGCCCTTCACAACCAACATCCAAAACACCTGCTCCTCCTCAAAAACAGCCTGTGCCTGCTGTCTCACATTCCCCTCAGAAGACTTCCACACCGCCTACTCCAGCAGCAGCAAAGCCGAAAGAAGAACCAGGCGTTCAGAAGGAAGCTCCAAAACTTCAGCAGGGGAGGTTGGAAAAAACATTGTCAGCTGATAAAATCCAGCAAGGAGTTCAAAAGGAAGATACAAAGCCTAAGCAGGTAAAACTTGTCAAGACACCCTCAGCTGATAAAATCCAGCGTGCTTCTCAGAAGGAAGATCCAAGGATTCAGCAAACTAAACTGACAAAGACAGCCTCCTATGACAGAGTTTTGCATGAAGTTCAGAAGGAGGATGAAAAACTTCAAGAAGCAAAGCTGGCAAAAACATCCTCAGCTGATAAAATTTTGCATAGAGTTCAGAAGGAAGACATAAGACTTCAAGAGGCAAAATTGGCAAAGATACCCTCAGCTGACAAAATTTTACAGGGAATTCAGAAAGAAGACACAAAACTCCAACAGAAGAAAATGGCAAAGGCACTGTCAGCTGACAAAATCCAACCTGCAGCTCAGAAGGAAGATGCACAACTTCAGGACGTAAAATTGCCAAAGGCAGCTTCAGTTGATAAAATCCAACATGGAATTCAGAAAGAAGATATAAAACTTCAACATGAAAAGATTAAGAAAACTTCATCGGTGGATAAAATCCAAGAGGAAGGTCAAAAAGAAGAAACAAAACTTCAGCGAGGGAAACTGTCAAAGACACCTTCAGCAGATAAAATTCCTGCAATAACTACTGCAGACCAGAAGAAACCCTTAAGCACGTTGGAAGAAGATAAAGAAACTGTGCTCCCAGAAAAGAGCACACCACATCCAGAAGACAAAAAAGAAGAAATTACAGCTAAGATTAAAGACTATGTTGCTGAACAGAAAGCAGAAGTGGAAGCACCTTATAAGGGACTGCAAGCTAAGGAGCAAGAAGATACTAAGAAAGAGGATTTGACAACTGGAATTTCACAAGAGGTTGTGAAAGCTGAAAAAGCTCAGGAAGAAGAAATTCCTGTTCAAACAGCACCTTTGCCAGGAACCGACCACGTGGAAGCAGTGCGAGAAAAAATAGTAAGTGTTTTTCTCCCTCCCACTTCCCTTTCTCCAATTTAGAAGCTGATCCTTACAGACCCTCTCCTTCCTGCCTTACTGTTTGTCTCTTTACAAGATGATTCTAAGTGATAGAATCAATGACTCCCATTGAATGAAAGTTGCACCAGTTAGTCCTATGCTCTACATGCGCATTTCAAGATTACTTGCCTGATTTAAAGTGTACAGCAGTTTAGCATTTGAAACTAAGGCAGAGCTCCTGTTTAATAGTCTTTCCAATATTTCAGATTTATTTACCTTGATTTCTAGACTCTTCAGACTTCGAAGATTAACTTGAAATTGGAGTGTTTTCATAGTTCTCAATCCCAAAAGGGAATAATCTGAGAGGGTAAGGTGAACAGTATTTTGCAATACGAAAATATAATATAAATTTCAGGAATACTTTGTGATGCCTGAACATGGTACATTACATTAAGGTATGCAAACTTTAAATCTTTTTAATATTTAATTGGCTTATCTCATATAGGCAAGTACTTTCAGGTAGGGTTGTTGTGGGCTCTCAAGTCAGAGGAATGGGTGAGTTAATGATAGCATGGACTAGAGGTCTGTATTCAGGTCACTTTATCAGCTAAAGAGGATAACATGCACAATTTGTTGAGAAATTAAAAACTAAGGGGTTTTGTATCAGCACTAAGGTGCTGATTATTATGTTATGAAGGTAGTATGTTATGAAAGTAGGAGTAGGCTTAGGGAAAGCGTTTAACCATTGCCAGAATTATGTTTTCATATAATCCCAGTCAAAAAGATTTAGGGTTTGGTTCATTTTTGTTTTATGTGTTTCCTGGTGGTAATTGAGGTATTTGGACAGAAAAATATTCTAATTCAGAAATTATGGTCTGGAAAATACTATTTCTATAAACCAAGTCTCCTGTCTGAAATAAACCTCCTATCACATGTTATGTTTACTGCTCTTGGTCATATCAAGAGTTATGGCGTATGATTGCACTGAGGGAATCCCTGAATTATGCTTAGAGTAACATAGCCAGAAATCCTACCTTTTGCACCAAACAAAAAGGAGATCTGGGAAAATCCTATTTCAAATTGTTCAGCATTAAAAAATGAAGGTATCTCACCTAGCTTGTACTTGGTTAAATTAACTCTGATTTATTTTTAATTTTTCTTTATTGAAGTACTTTGATGTTGTCTGTGATGTTCATCAAACATTGCTAGGCCCAGCTCTTCCTAAGAGATCATGTGGTAAAAGTGGAAGAGGTGATACCAATTTAGATAACACACATTGATTCCATTTCGCTAGGTAAAAGACAACGTGTAGACACTGAAGAATATAATTTACATGTATTTCAGGGTAGAATCATATGGAGGATTTCATCTAGGTGTATTTTTAATTAGAGTTGCAAGGGCAAACCTTTCTGCACTTGACAAACTGCAGTCATTTTATATACAATTCTGTGGAAATGGTAGTTACTAACTCTTCTAACTTTCCAATAAAAGATAAGCAGTTATTGCTATCCTCATTTTTCACTAAAAAGTAAAAAAAAGAAAAAAATAAAAAGGCAGCAACACCCCAATAAGTCCCTGAAGACATGGAGAGGCTAAAGTTCTGATTCAGTACAAACAGTAGAATAATCCATGGAAAATCATAGAATCATAGAATGGTTTGTATTGGAAAGGACCTTAAAGATGATCTCATTCCAACCTCCCCTGCCATGGGCAGGGACACCTTTCACTAGACCAGGTGGCTCAAAGTCCCATCCAACCTGGCCTTGTGCACTTCCAGGGGCATCCACAGCTTCTCTGGGCAATCTGTGCCAGTGATTCACCACCTTCATAATAAAGAATTTTTTCTTAATATCTTATCTAAACTTGCCCTTTTTCAGTGTGAAGCTATTTTGCCTTGTCCTGTCCATGCTCTTGAAAATATTCTCACTTTGTCCTTTCTGTAGGCTCCCTTCAGGTTCAGGAGAAATCACAGATATCAATTGAATTTAGAGATCTGGTATCCTTTAAAACAAACCAAAAAAAAGTGACCTTAATATTGAAACATTTTAAAACATTTGAGTCTCAAAATGTTATTTAAGGAATCCTAAAGCCATTTTTTTTCTTCAAAGCATTTTTTTCAGTAATACTTTGAAATATCTTCAACAGGTTTTTAAAGAATAAACTGACTGCTCATGTTTTACAGGTCCTTTTCCTGAGAAACTGTCTTGTACTATTGACTATTGACATGTGCAAGAGCAGTTAGGTGTTCTAACAGAGATGCCTAGGAATCTTGGAGGTTTAACACATACAGTTTGTCAGTATTGAACTGTCATCTTGGAACTCACAAATTCACACAGAGGTAGTTCAGCATATCTATATGAACACACTATCATGTCAATTGGACATACATTTGCAATGTATTAAATATATTATATATGTACCCTTATTACTACTTTCTTATGTAATTATGTATTACTACTTTCTTACTGAGGAATGATCACATGCTTTAGTTGAGTAACTGGGTAAATATTAATATTTTGTTAATTGCCATCATTGTTCTAACACATGCCATTAATGGTAAAACACAGCCTAGAGACATAGAAAAAGGAGGATAAAACTTGTTTGTAAGTGATATTTCTGGATACAAATAGAATGTTTCATTTTGAAAATATAAAACTGAAATGCAGATTACATAGTTTAGTCGACCGTGTTTCTTTTCCACTTTGTGAAACTTTTTTTTTTTATAATGTAGATATCTTTATTTCTTCTATAAAAAAACCAACCTTTTAAAAATTATGAGTTCCTTTGCAAAATAAAATTCCTGTCCTCTGCAACAGAATATAATATTGCTAGCTATATTTTTTTTTTAAAGGCCCTTTTTTTGTTCTTTTAGCCATATTTTTTTAATAAATTTCTGGTTTGATTTGGTAACCAATGGTACTTTTTCATAGAATCATAGAATCATTAAGGTTGAAAAAGACCTCTAAGATCATGAAGCCCAACTATTAGCTCAGCACTACCACCTTCACCACTAAAACATGTCCACAAGTAACACACCTTGGTGTTTTTTGAACATTAAGCTTTATATTTTCAAATAAGAATAGTAAAAGTGAGGAAGAGTAAAAATAAATAATATTTATAAAGCAAAAAAACTTCTAATACAAAATAGTTGTATAACGGATTGACTCTGGCATCACAGAAATGCCACTGGAATAGCACATATACAGTTGACGTTAGATCATTTTTAACATTAGTTAAAGAGGTTGCATTTGCTGTTTTTAAAGGCTTATCCAGACTACAGCTTTTATAAATCTGCTTCTTCCTCATGTCTCAGGAAGTTTCTCTCTTCAATGTCTGTATTAGAGCTAAATTTGTCCAGTATTAAAAACACACAATAGGCAAACTCAGAGGAAATGCCATTGGAATAGTAAGAAAAGCCCAGTAATTCTACATATACCAAAGTACTTCCTAATTTACAAGGAAAAAAGTGGATTTTTATGGTTTAAATGCATTTTTTTTCATTCTCAAAGAGTTGTGGAATATATATATGAACCTTAGCAACATTGTTTCTGCAATATTTTGTTATTCATCTAAAATCTTATGTTTATGATATGTTTGCAAGTTTAACAATGATGCTATCTTTGTGGATGCAATGGCTAACCTCACAGAAAATTAGATAGCAGTCCTTTAAAAGTAGATGTAAAGCTAGTAACAATATCCTAAATCTCAGACTACAGGATATAGGGAAAAAAAGCCCAGAGGCTTTTATTGTAAGTCTTGTTTATTGTAATTTACATGCATATTGATCTCAAAACATGATATGCAGGATGATTTTTGCATGTACCGTGGTGCAGGCAATGATACAAACAAAAATGTTAGAAAATATATTCCTATTTTGGTAACCTTAAAAAGTAAATTGGACTTTTCCCTTTTATTTCTAGTGATAAAAGTAGTCTGTCCTTACTGTAGATCTTTTTCTTCTCCTTACTGTACAAACAGCAGACTTTCTCATATTCTGTTTCCTGCAATTCTTAGCAGTCATTTGTGTCCTACACTGAGGTTCAACACCAGGGTGGGAAACAGCAATATCCATTGCCATCTCCTCTGGTTTGGTCACAGTATGTACCAGACTTTGGGCTCAGCTGCAAGGAGAATGGCTGAAGCTTGGTTTTGTTTTTGTGTTCTCTACCTTTTTCGGTGATTAACTGTCCAGTTGATGCCTTCTGTCTCTGCTTTGCAACCAGCTGTATCACATCCTCTTGGAGAACCAAGATCTGAGAGGTTCACTTGCAGTAGATGGATGCATTCTGTCCATCAGCTCCTGGGAAATCTTCTGAGCTTGAGCAATGTTTGCATTTTTTAGTAGCTCATCTAAATTGATCATAGTGAGTTTTGTTGGGTATGTCTTCATAAGTGTGAACATACTGGTCATAAATGTAAAAATAACAATCAAATTTTGTTTGTCAATGTTTAGTGATGGGCCTGCTATTTACAGAGGGAAAAATCCCTTGGTTTTAATGATATATGTATTTTTTCAACATAGCAAAATAAATTGCCCTTAAACAGTTTCTTTTTTAATAAAGGGAACAAAAATGTAAATATAACATACAAAGCCTGAAATGTTTAATTATGCTTCATTTCTGACTTTTTGTAGAGACCATACATAATTCTGTCCTTAAGGCATGGAGAATATCCAAGAGTAGATTTTTTCATAATAGTGAGAGCTGTAGGGTTCAAGTGGTGGTGACTTTCTGAAGTTGTTTTAAGTACTGCAGGTTTCTTCATGTTTATATATTAATCACAGCCTTATCATTCAAGAACTCCTTAGAAATATCTGTTTTCATGCTGGATTTTTATTTGCAATGGATTTTTCTGTGACGTCAGATATTTGGATTTGGAATATTGGTTATAATGTTGCTAAGAACAAATTTAGTTTATATTCAATGTAGTATCTGATTTTTCAAACCATATAATAAATCACTCCTGCGAATTATGATTAATCAATAAACTATTAATATATTACTGTAACAATAAGATAAATACTTTAATATTCATATAAATATTAGTGTTTTAATGTAGGATTATGTTCAAAGTGATATGTCTAAAAGCAAGAACACATAACTTAAATGTAAATTAAATCTAAACCTGACTGGTTTAAAAAATAATATAACCGACTATAAAAAATATTTGCGTTTTGATATTTTGACACTAAATGTAACTTTAGTGTAAATAAACTTTGAAAATACTTGTAGCTGATAGCAACTTAGCATGAGGGTAAATGTAATTTTAAATTATAATTAACATTCATTATAATTTTCCTAGTATATTTATTCCACAGGATTTTTAACTACTTTTCAAATAATCATGTTGCCAATGCAGTTGATAAATTAAGCCTTTAAATAGCGGTTTGCTGTACTTCAGAAAACTGACTTAGATTAGCACAACTGGTAAATACTGCCTATTTGTATTATTGAGAGCCCTAACAAAAATAAAGATGATATTATTAAAATCATGAGACTTTGGGATGCTTGTTCTCAAATTGCCAGTGGATGTGGGGACACTTCCTTAAATTGTCAGCTCAGAGTCGAGCTAAGGTGACCTGTATTTTGGAGAGTGAGCTGTTTTTTAGCTGAACAATGAGGTACTTTCACTAAGTGCAGAGCATTTCACAGCTGCGAGAAGCAGGAGCGAAACTGGTGCAGAAATACTTGCTGTAGGATATTTTTGGTATTTTTGTTATTTATAGAAGGAGATAGAGATGCTTGTCAGTCAGAATGGTATGGAAGGATCTGGAAGCTAGGATGACTAAGGGTGTTTGATTAGGGATGAGAAGGATTGGTTCTGATGCTCAGTCAGGAATGCCTGCCTTGTTTGCTTCCTTTAATCAATGGCTGACCATCGTGCTTTCCTCCCTGCAATTACACTTCCCTACCAGCAGCTTACTCTGCATTACCAATTTACTGAGAAACTTCTTTTTTATGAGGTACTCAGAAAACATTTGCACAGTGCCCAGCTGTAGGGGACATTCCAATGTGTGGGGATATTCCAAATGTCATTAAATCATAATTCAGTACTCTATGCATTCTGTTGCATGTTGCAATGTGTAATACTTCAATCAACAAAATTAAACCATGTGTGCAAAATTTGAGAAGATTTACATATTTCTAGACAATTAGAAAATGTTGAATGGGAGAAGAAAGGAGCAGACTCCAGAAATTCTGCAGACATTTGTCAAGCTTTATCACTGTGTATCAAAAACGGTGTAGACAGCTTTGAAACGTAGTAAATAAAATCTTCATATAAATAAACCCCCAGGCAACTTGTCCCATGCATGGGTGAACAAATGGCAGTTTATCATTACTAGGTGTTCTTAAAAAAAATAAATTTTATATTGAAAAATAAAAGTTCGTCTTGAAACTAGTGAAATCAGTTGCCAGTGTGAACAGCCATGCATAGCTTAGTTAGATTGAATGCAAAAAATCAAAACTCAAGGAACTTTTTTGTATTACTCTAATAGCTTTGAATAGCAAAATTAGTGTTCAGTCTTCATCTCAGGCATGAACTCATCCTTTAGAAAAATAAAATTACATGTTTTTAATTGCCAGGAGACATTAAGAATTTATATATAAATATATACACACGCGTTATGTATTTATTTTTTTAGGAAAAGGAGGATGAAAAATCAGACACATCAAGCTCTCAGCAACAGAAAAGTCCACAAGGTCTGAGTGACACCGGGTATTCTTCTGACGGGATATCAAGTTCACTTGGTGAAATTCCAAGTCATATCCCCACTGATGAAAAGGATTTACTCAAAGAATCTAATAAAAAAGACACTATTTCACAAGAAAGTCCACCAAGCCCCTCAGATCTAGCTAAATTGGAAAGTACTGTACTCTCAATTTTAGAAGCTCAGGCAAGTACTCTTGCTGATGAAAAATCTGCAAAGAGCAAAGAGCTTTCTGAAACATATGGTGAACAGACAAAGGATCAACTTAAAACAAAGCCTTTGCCTGTCACTCCAGAATCCTACAGTTCAGATGAGGAAGAGTTAAAAGCTATCAAAGAAGGTAAAGGAACCATTGTAGAAGAGGGCAAAGGAGCTGCTTCCTCCCAGGCAGACTTCAAGGAAGAGCATGAAGGAGATGACATATCAGCAAGAAGACAACAACGCTATGACTCTGTGGAAGACAGCAGTGAGAGCGAAAACTCACCTGTCCCAAGGAGAAAAAGAAGAACTAGTGTTGGTTCTTCAAGCAGTGATGAGTACAAACGAGATGACAGTCAGGGATCAGGTGATGAGGAAGACTTCATTAGAAAACAGATTATAGAGATGAGTGCTGATGAAGATGCTTCAGGTTCTGAAGATGATGAATTCATTAGAAATCAACTCAAAGAGATCAGTGCAGCTGAAAGCCAAAAGAAAGAAGAAGTGAAAATCAAAGCCAAAGGAACAGCTGGAAAACACAGAAGAATGGCACGGAAAAGTAGTGCAGGCTATGATGAGGATGCGGGAAGAAGACATTCATGGCATGATGACGATGATGAGACTTTTGATGAAAGCCCAGAGCCAAAATACAGGGAAAGTAAAAGTCAAGACAGTGAAGAACTGGCAATATCTGGAGGAGGAGGCCTTCGACGGTTCAAAACAATAGAATTAAATAGTACAATAACAAACAAATATTCTGAAGTACCTGAACAACAGAAAGGTATTTTATATTTTGATGAAGAGCCTGAGCTAGAGATGGAGAGTCTTACAGATTCACCAGAAGATAGATCTAGAGGAGAAGGATCTTCTAGTTTACATGCTTCTAGTTTCACACCAGGTACGTCTCCTACTTCAGTGTCATCACTTGACGAAGACAGTGACAGCAGTCCTAGTCACAAAAAACTGGGAGGGGAGAGCAAACAGCAGCGCAAAGCCAGGCATCGGACACATGGTCCTCTTCTTCCCACTATTGAAGATTCTTCAGAAGAAGAAGAACTACGGGAAGAGGAAGAACTGCTGAAGGAACAAGAGAAACAACGTGAATTAGAACAGCAGCAAAGAAAAAGTTCTAGCAAAAAATCTAAAAAGGACAAGGATGAACTAAGAGCCCAGAGAAGAAGGGAACGTCCAAAGACTCCACCAAGTAATCTTTCTCCCATAGAAGATGCATCTCCAACAGAAGAATTACGACAGGCTGCAGAAATGGAAGAGCTGCACAGATCTTCTTGTTCTGAATATTCACCCAGCATTGAGTCAGAACCTGAAGGTTTTGAAATCAGCCCAGAAAAAATAATAGAAGTGCAAAAAGTTTACAAATTGCCTACTGCCGTCTCTCTATACTCACCAACAGATGAACAGCCAACTGGACTCCCAAAAGAAGAGAGTGGTCAAAAGACATTGAAAAGTGCCGAAGAGGTATATGAGGAGATGATGCATAAGTCCAAATCATTTCAAATTTCAAATGAAAAAGATGAAATATTTGAAAAAGAATCCTTATATGGTGGAATGCTAATAGAGGATTATATTTATGAATCTTTAGTAGAGGATACTTACAATGGAACTATTGATACTAATCTTGTTATGAGACAAGATGAGAGCAGTGAATATATACAACAGAGAGGAAAAGAGAAAATAACAAGAGCTTCAGAACAGGTCTATGATGAACCACAGAAAATTAGTGATCTAGAGAAAGACTACTATAGTGTTGAGACTTTACATACTATTGTGCCTCAAGAAGATATTGTTTCTAGTTCTTACATTATCCCAGAAAGTCATGAAATAGTTGTATTAGACAGCACAGTAACTTCCACCATTGAGGAAAAGCATTTGTTAGATGCAGAAGCTGCTTATGAAGAGCTTATGAAAAGACAGAAAATGCAGCTAACCCCAGGGTCTAGTCCAACACAACCAGCTTCAGATTTAATTCCCACATCTGATACAAAGGTATCTGGTGGTGGAGAAATAGTGGATAGCACATCTTTAACATCAAGCACTACTTCAGCAATCTCAGATGTATCACCTGTCAGTAGCACAGCACTTTCTATTCCAGATGTTAAAATAACACAGCATTTTACAGCAGAGGAAATTGAAGATGAATACTTAACAGATTATGCCAGAGAAATTCAAGAAATAATTTCTCATGAAACATCAATATTGACATACTCTGAGACATCAGAAGGTGCTGCATCAGTTTTACCTTCTGATACAGCTTCCTTAACATCATCTACATCTTCAGTTTGTACCACAGATAGTTCCTCACCCATAGATAGCGCAACCACAGGTTTTGTAGGTCCACCAGATGGTGCAAGTAAACCAGCAGATTCTGAAGGTGTTGGGGTAGTAACACAGGTTCCCTTAACATCTGCAAAAGAGTACTCTGAAGTGAGCATGCCTTATGAATCTATTGCTGGAGCCACTAGAAAACCATCTATAGAATCAGATACGGAGAGTGTGGAGCAAACTGCAGTTTGTTTACCTGAAACTGCACCTTTAGTAGTGGCAACCACAGTTACAAAATCCAAGGAATATGCAGCTGATACCATTACCATTGATACCTCCAAAGCAGAGAAGGAAGCAGCTAGAAAAATTAAAAGTACAGTAGAGGCTGGCAGTGTCAAAATTCATCATGAAGAGCCACACAAAGAATTGGGTGTTGATATGACAAAGATTGATTTGACTAATGCTGCATCTGAGCGACCACCCATATGTATAACGCCACTACCAGTTACAGAGCCTGCATCAGAAACATCTTCTGTACTCACTCACAGTGTTGTAAGTAGGACCAGCATGGTCTCTGTGCCTTCCTCAGCTCCTGCTGTTTCAGCCAAAGTATTCTCTCTTTTTAGAAGCTCTTCTTTGGATTCTCCTGCACATCCTTCTCCACCCCCACCTCCTCCTCCTCCACCACCTCCTCCACCACCATTACCACCTCCACCTATTTTACCCAAGCCAGCCATTTATCCCAAAAAGAAGTCACAGATTAAGACTCCAGCAGCAACAGCTCCCACAGTGGTACCTCCAGTCCCAAGTGTTCCAACACTAGAGTCCACAGCTGTATTAAAGGATCATGTGGTACCTATCACAAAAACATACACCCCAACACCACCTCCTGTACCACCCAAACCATCCTCCATTCCAGCAGGGCTGGTTTTCAGCCACAGGCCCCCTGAAGTAACTAAACCTCCAATTGCTCCTAAACCAGCAGTTCCTCCGCTCCCAGTAGCTGTTCATAAGCCAGCAGAAACACAGCCCAAACCAGTAAGTTTGTCATTGACTTCAAGTATGACTCTGAATTTGGTCTCCACAGCTGAATACAAAATACCGTCTCCCACTTCCCCTTTGTCTCCACACTCAAACAAATCTTCACCAAGGTTGGCAAAACCCTCACAGGAAACCTATGTTGTCATCACATTGCCCTCTGAGCCTGGAACTCCCACAGAAGCTATAACTAGCCAGGCTGTTACCAGCTGGCCTTTAGAAGCACCTTCTAAAGAACAGATTCCCCTACCTATGCAACCAGTTTTTACTACATCCATGAAAACTATGGATATTCAAAGTATGGCAGGTCAGAGTATGTATATTTCAGGTGCACTGCAAGCTATTCCTGTGACAACACAATCAACTTTTGAAAAAATACCTAGTTCAAAATCAGAAGTAGTAACAAGAGACATAACCAGGACCACAGTGTCTGTGGTTAAGGGTCCAGTGCCTGGTTATGGTTTAGGTAGTGTTGCTATTACTATACCTCCAGAGCCACTACATATTGTAGATCAACCCAGATACAGAGAGAATGGAAGATTCCATCCTTTGGGCGATGTCATAGATCTTCGCACTTTAACTAAGATGGACATTGAAATGAGAGACAGCTGTATGGATCTCTCTGCTGTTTCCATGGATGTAAGAAGGCAAATGCCAGCAAGTGACACAGGTGGACGGCCAGTAAGTACTGTCCAGCCATCCATAATAAATCTTAGCACTGCGTGTGTTGCCGATACTTCTCTGCCCGTAGTCACTGAGACGGTAACTGTAATGACCTGCACTGCCACTGTGAGCTACACCACCAGCACAGACAGCCTTGTGGATCTGGGACATGCGATGACAACACCGCTTCAACTAACGACATCAAAACATTTTGAGCCTGCATACAGAGTAACAGGCAGCCAGGGCTTCTCTGTAGGTAGAGATGAAGTGCCAATAAATTTATCCCTAGGTACTTCAACACAGGCAGTGACATGGGCTACTACAAAGCCTGTTACTGTACCACCTGTTGGTGTTACAAATGGTTGGACTGATCTCTCCACTTCTCAGGAGCCAGCAGAGAGTGGAGCAGTTGACCTTAGCACTACAAAATCCCACAGAACAGTAGTAACAATGGATGAAACTTCTTCCGGTATCATAACAACAGTAATAGAAGATGATGAAAAGCCTGTCGATCTGACTGCAGGGAGAAGAGCTGTCTGCTGTGATATGGTTTATAAATTGCCATTTGGTAGGAGCTGTACAGCACAGCAGCCTTCTACTACACTTCCTGAAGATCGCTTTGGCTACAGAGATGACCATTATCAGTATGATCGCTCAGGGTCATATGGCTACCGAGGAATTGGAGGTATGAAACCATCTATGTCTGACACAAATTTATCAGAAGCTGGACTATTTGCATACAAAAGCAAGAATAGCTTTGATTATCGAGTCGGGGCAACTGATACAGCAGTAGATCTTACTTCTGGAAGAGTAACTACAGGTCAGTATGACACAGCAGCAGATCTTTCTTTGAAATATAATTTTGATGTTCCTCACCTCATTTCAGGATAATTTTTTTATTGTTTTTCCCCTCCTTCTGTTGTTTTATTTTCTTTTGGACAGTGTGACAAATTATTCCGGATTACACGTGTTTTTCGTTTCTTCATTTTACGTATGTGTTTGCACAGAGGTGCCTGCATGTGCCTGCATGTTCAGAAATGCTGTTTCCTTCACATCTAAAATAGATCATTAACCTGAAGATTTGCATGCAGTTTCCCCTTCCCATTTATTTCATCAAGATGGGATGACTTTCAGAATCCGCAAAGCAGCATTCTTTTGTGGGACTGGACTGTAACTTTGCCCTGTAATTTCAGGTGAGGTTATGGATTACTCAAGCAAGACTACAGGTCCATATCCAGAGACTCGGCAGATTTCTGGCCTCGGGCTCAGTACACCACAGTATTCCCAAGCAAGAATGGTGTCATCTGTGGGTTCCCAGTTGGGCGTTGGAAGTGTTTTGAGATCATCCAATGGTGTTGTTTATTCTTCAGTAGCAACTCCAATCCCATCCACATTTGCCATCACCACACAACCCGGTTCTATTTTCAGTACAAGTGTCAGAGATTTACCTACTCTCCAAACAATTGACTCGGTGCCCTCTTTATCAACTTTGCAACAAACTCAACCACTCCCAAGATCATACAGTTTCTTGACAACTGTGGCAGCTGAAAAAGATAATGCAATTACTGCCATTGGTATGGAGACGGGGTTACCACCTCATACTATAGAAACTATTACCACTGAGCCAACCAGCTTGATACCTGCTTTAACTACAGCATCTGAAGTTTATACAGATGTGATTGATGATGAGGTTGCCCTTCTCATTGCCCCTGAAGAAGGCAAACAGCAGCAGCTTGATTTGGAGCGGGAACTTCTTGAGCTTGAGAAAATTAAGCAGCAGCGCTTTGCGGAAGAGCTGGAATGGGAACGTCAGGAAATTCAAAGATTTAGGGAACAAGAAAAGTTTATGGTGCAAAAGAAGCTTGAGGAGTTGCAATCCATGAAACATCATCTCTTATTTCAGCAGGAGGAGGAACGACAAGCTCAGTTTATGATGAGACAAGAGACATTAGCCCAGCAGCAGTTGCAGCTTGAACAATTCCAACAACTTCAACAACAGCTCCACCAACAGTTAGAGGAGCAAAAACTTCGTCAAATATATCAGTATGGTTATGACCCTTCAGGAACTGGCTCACCACAAACTACCACAGATCAAACACTTTTGGAAGGACAGTATGCAACCACAGAAAATGGCCAATTTTGGCCTACTGATGACACAACCACTACAGCTTCAGGAGTGCTGGGTATTGAAATTCCACAAAGCCAAGCATGGTATACAGTTCAGTCTGATGGCATTGCCCAATACATACCCAGGTCTGGTATCCTAAGCTCGGTTTCAGAAATGTCTCTTAAGGATATTGATGTTAGAGAGGAGAAGCAATTGAAAAAGAGAAGTTCTATGCCAAAATTACGTGGTCCCTATGAGGAGTTTGAGGAGACTCTGGAAGAAGAGCCCCGGTGCTTCAAAAAAATAGTGGACAGTGGAGTGCAAACTGATGATGAAGATGCAGCAGAAAGAGGTTACACCAACAGGAGGCGGAGAAGTAAGAAGAGTGTTGATACAAGCGTTCAGACAGATGATGAAGATCAAGATGAATGGGATCTTTCCAGCAGATCCAGAAGGAAGCCTCGTGTAGGGAAATACAGTGAGAGCACCACTGAGGCAGACAAAGCCAAACCATTCTCCAAGGTATCTAGTATTGCAGTGCAGACAGTGGCAGAGATTTCTGTGCAAACAGAACCTGTAGGAACTATAAGAACACCTTCAATCAGGGCCCGATGGGATGCTAAAGTTGAAATCATAAAGCATATTTCAGCTCCAGAAAAGACATATAAAGGAGAAAGTCTGGGATGTCAAACAGAGACAGAGTCAGACACTCAAAGTCCCCAATATCTGTCAGCTCCATCTCCTCAGAAAGATAAAAAACGTCCAACACCATTAGAGATAGGATACTCATCCCACCTTCGTCCAGACTCCGCATTACAAGTAGTCCCTTCCCCTCCCAAATCTCCCAAAGTTCTCTATTCACCCATTTCACCCGTTTCACCAAGCAAAGTTATAGAGTCAGCATTTGTACCTTATGAAAAACCCATGACTGATGACATCAGCCCTCAGAAGATGCTGCATGCTGACATGGCCAAGGTTCCTCCATCAAGCCCAAAGGCAGCAAAGATGATGCAACGCTCTATGTCTGATCCTAAGCCCCTGAGTCCCACAGCAGAAGACAGTTCCAGAGCTCAGTTTCAGTACACTGAGGGTTTTATGGTAAGAAGTATTTGCTTGTTTTTTTGGTTTTTTTGGTTTTGTTTTTGTTTTATTTTCAATATGCGATTCTACAGCTGTCAGTACAGCATGAGGACAGGCACACTAATTTCCCATACTTGTGTATGTAGTCTTTTTGCACACCTTGCTGAAAAGTCCAGAGGAATATCTGCTGTCTAAAAAAATGGTTATCTCCTTCACTGCTTTGCCTGGAAACAGACAGGTCCAATATTCAGGAAGTAACACCACAAGTTCATTTTCAGAATTTGGATGGCACTTTGTGTTTGATATGGCAATTCATAGCCAGTGTAGGGGCTACAGACAATTCTTCAGAAAACTGAAAGCATTTCTTTTCTAATCATGCAACACCCAGCTCTTGTGGCACAGTCTGTAGTGCATTTACCTTGAAATTACTGCATGTGCCTTCTGAGGGAAGATAACACCAGATTTATAATTGCCTTAGTTAGCTGTCCTTTTTGACCCTTATGAGGTTTCTTGGCCATGTGTGATTCTGTAGGTAATCTTGTGTCCCAGTGTGTACATCTTTTATCTTTCCCAGACCAAAAGGTCTCATACCACAAATCCATTTTTAATTTGGTTTTTTTTTGGATAAGGAGGATTACCAGGAAGTTATGCAAGTTTTGAGGGCTGTTTCTTATAGAGGTCAGAGGAGGCTTACATCATTAGGATCAAAATTTTCATTTCTGCAGCATTCCTTTTCATTGAGAAGTAAGATTTCATATTTAGGAATCAGATTGATATTTATGAATAAGAGGAATAAGTCTTGGCAAAAAAAGTACCTTTATAATATGATACGTTCTTGGCTGTCCCTTTATCTGAGACCATTCCCTTCTGCCAGTTGATGTGTCGGTATCTTGTCAGAACTCTGGAAGAGTTGACATTCAACTTCTTCAGCAATATTTATCTTTTATGTTCAGTTTTCTGTGAATAGAAGTGATTAGTACAGACTGGATAGGATAAAGAGGGTTTTTTTCTCTCTGTTTGATTATTTGTGGTGGCTTTAAAATGCAGAATTATCTGGTTATACCCTCCCTCCAAGGCTCTCGCTTTAAGTAGTTCCTGCAGCTTCACATATTTGTGCAGTATTAAATGCTTCCCATGCTGTTACTGCTTGGAAAACAGTGCTTAGAAGTTTGAAGGGGAAGCCATAGTTATGGCATTGGCACTCCCTATAAACATCATTCACTAATGAAGGATAAGCACAGTGGGGGAAACTAGCACGAGCACTAAAGTTTCATGTGGAGGATTTGGAGCAGCATCTTGAAGAATGTTGCTCGTGGATAGTAAGAAAGTGTTGGGTTCTACTTAATATTGGAGAGTAGGTATAATATTGTAAAATATAATATAATTTAAAAGTATAGTAAAACTATTTCTGAGAACAAATTATTCCGTTCACTTATTTCACAGATACATATATATATATTTGATATAAATTGTATCCTTCTATGATGGATGATGAATTCTATAAACAACTCATTGTTTAAAGGCCTTTACAGTAGAGTTTGAACACATACATTATTTTTAATGAGACATGAAAACAACGAGCTTGTACACGATTGTTTCTATTTTTACCAACATGTTCTTTACAGTTTTGCCTTGAACCCAAACAGCAATGAGCTATATGGTTTTCATTAGTGTGCAGCTCTCAGTCCATGTCTCAAAGGAGTTACAGCCTAAATAAATGAGTGGGACATTTTTATGGAAGGTAGGGTGCAAGTAGACAAGTGCAAGGAAATTAAAAAGCGTCCATGAATATAAAGTGGACTGCACTAACTTGGCCATGCAGCAGAAAGTGTGGAAGCTGCTCTGTAAACTTCCCATGACCATCACAGCTGACTTCAGCTTTGATGTTATGTTAAGCACTAAGCTTTTTATACTCTCTGGTAGACTTTTGTTAATTATGTGTCTGAGGCTCTGTTAGCTTATGCTGAGATCAGGTTCATGAAAGTTAAAGGAGCAAAAGGCACATGGCCAACAAGAAAGAAAATATTTACAGTGATCCTTGCAGAATCTAATCAATTGACCTTATCAGCATCTGGAAATCGGGGTGTAAACTGTTTTTGCAGTTTAAAAATCAGTTTCTGTTTTCAATTACTCAGTCCAGTTATGCTATGAAGGAGAGTTCTGCAGTGCAAGATCTCAATTATCTAGTTTCCACAAGACTTACAGTATTCCCTCCACCATGTCCATTTTTTTATACCATGGGTTTAGGCCTGTAACATCTTGAAGCACAGGAAAGGCTGGACAGTGATTTCTTTTGTACATTTTGCCACATTCAAAAGTTCTGTGAAAGCATGCACACAGTGTCATTGTTGGCAAAGTGTAAATATTGTTGACATTTTTTCAACTGTGCATCTTTGTTGTTAGAGCCACATAGTGTTGTTATACTTAAGTTTAAATACAGGATCACTTTTGGGTTATCCTTCTAAGTGTGAAAGTAAGATACCACCCTAACTTTGAAATATTTTTGGCACTGGGACTGTTTTTTATTCATTCTGTCTATGTACAGTGCTCACATTAACAGAGACTTTAGCCACAGCTAAAGTCTTTGTTAATCCTCTGTGTACACTTTTGTGCCTTCTGACTGGAGAGTTCCTAATTTCTTAGTTATAGAAATCAAAAGATAGAAGGGGTCAGTTATGTCATTCAAAGGAGTGAAGTTCAGTACAGAAATCTTACAAAACAGCTCACTCTGGAAAAGAGAATTTACTAGAGCTGAACATAAAAGAATAAAATGGAAATGAAAGATTGATCTTTCACTACCTTGGGGAAACGGAATGTCTATATGAATATTTTTTTGCATGGATGAATATCCCATCACTTTTTTTAATAGTTCATGAATCAGGGTTATGTCTTTGTCTGCATTCATAAACATTGCAGGTGAAAAGGGTGTTCATGTGTTCATGTGTATGATCCACAGGCTTTTTTTTCATGACGATTGAGAAAAAAAGTTGATCCTCACATAATTGGTGGGACTAAAAGAGTAAGAATAAAATTGTGAATAAGAAGTAAGAATAAAATTCTAAGATTTACAACTAAATGATAAGTTGTCTTTTAGACAGTGCCCTTTCATCATTCATGCACTTCTTCCAATGGAAAATGTTTTTTTTACAACATTTTAGGGAAAGATTATGGAGACTATGACTAAGATGATTAAGTTGTCTATGTCTTAGAACTATTGCTTTAAATATAATTTTCTTCTTTAATGCAGCTTGTAAAGGAAATTAGTGCAAAATTTTATCTAATCTAGTATAAGTGACAGGCTGAAAAGTAACCTGGTAGCTAATCACACGATAAAAAAAAATCCAGATAACATTACTTTCAGTGGTGGCATATTTATTTTTCAGACATCTGTGTGGTTACATTACATTTTCACTTGCTTGTCTGTCATAGTCATTGTCTCCATGTGAATACTAGAATGAACATAGATTCCTATTCATCCAAAGAAAAAGTATTGCTTGCCACTATGTCCCTTTTTGTAGTTCTTATGTGCTGTTCCTTAAAAATACGTATTAGTAATCAAGTATAGCTGAGTGAAGAAAAAATTAGGAATTGTATCTTGTCAGTACCAAAAAAAGTTGTGAAAGCTACCCATTGAAATTGACCTTTTGCAAAGATACACAATTTTGCTGTTTTGTGAGCTTTGTGTCTTTTGAGCTCCCTGTGGCAGTGAGCTCCCCAGCACTGATTTTATTGGACTGTCCA
Source organism: Melanocharis versteri (assembly GCA_013397845.1). Taxonomy (NCBI): domain Eukaryota; kingdom Metazoa; phylum Chordata; class Aves; order Passeriformes; family Melanocharitidae; genus Melanocharis; species Melanocharis versteri. The sequence goes on from VZTG01003814.1 coordinate 179,577, forward strand.
GTAGTCCAGTATGGTAGGGTTCAGTGGAGTGAATAGCCATAGGAGTGGTTTCCATGAGAGCACCAGGAACTGTCAATAGAGTCTGGAAGTGAAGATTGAAATTCATCCATTCGGCAGCAACAAAAAAATTGTGAGTACCTGTCTAATGAAATAAAGAAATAGCTTCACACCAGTGCACCACAGAATCAAGTCACATGCCAGTCACAGTCATCTTTGGCACTTGTACACATTGCATATGTGTAATCAAAGATGGGGGCTGTCTTCCTTTTGCCTTTGGATGCAAAATGCCTGTTCAGCTAAACTGAGGCAGATTGCAGAAGATCTTGCGCATGACCTGTCACACATATAAAATGTATACAGCTAAGCAGTGCATAGACTCAGCAGAAGTGTTTGTATTCATGAGACTAATGCAAAGACACATCTGTCAACAGCCTGTCAGCTTTAGGGTAGAAACTATACATTTAAGCTTCAACACTTAGAGTAAATCCTATCAATATGTTTATTAAGAAAGACTTTTCTTGACATTTTTATCTGGTGTGATTTACCACGCTTGTAAGGCAAAAATAAAACAAATCTTCATAATGTAGTTAAAAAAAAAAGTAATTACTTCAAGCAAAATTCTCCCAAAATGTGTCTTATTTAGGTAAGAAATGCAAGATTTCTTCTATTGCTATATTAAGAGCCGAATTATACTGATTTTTAAGAGTGGAATTTCTTTTAGTTGGCTTTATTAACACATTAATGTGTGTCATCTTCTGTGGTATTCTGAAGTTTTCAACTTTAAAACTAGAAGGTTAAGACTTCATGATTTCACAGAGTCACAGAATCACAGAATGGTGTGAGTTGGAAGGGGCTTTAAAGTTAATCGAGTTCCAACTCACCTGCCACAGGCAGGGACATGAGGTTGCTCCAATCCCTGTCCCACCTGGCCTTAAATATTTCCAGGAAGATGGGGTATCCACAAGTGACCTTTGCAGTATCAGACATGCTGTACATCTGAGCACTGAAAGGGGAAAACAAGGTGGTTGTTCCCAGTAGAATTAAGACCTTCCATCTGTCATATCCATGGTGTTTTGCTTGTTTATTCAGGACTAAGCTGATCGCCAGACTTGTAGTTTAGCAAGGAATGTTCTCCCCAGATAATGGATTGAGAGGAAAAGGTAGGGATAACTGCCCTGTTTGAAGGTGGATATTTCTGTTTGCTTATGTTCCTTGGAAGCAGGGAGTAGGTTCATTTCTTAATGTCATGCCAAAATGTCAGGTAACATAATTCTTCTACTGTTGGAGAACAAGATATAGATGTTTCTCTTGGTTTCTTGTTATCTGAGCTTAATTCCAGCTAAAAGGAGTTGGTACTTTGTTATGATTTTTATAGTTACTGGAAAAGAAAAGAAGTGATTTTTGGTCTGAGACATAGGTGGTCACATGGTTGTACTGCAAAAGGCTTAATTCAGTGACTTTAATTTTCCATTTTAGTTCTGTGATTCAGCCCAGAAAAAAGGAATAACATTTTGATTTCTGTAAAAAACTGCATTTCCATATAAAGGAGGAACTACCTTTTGCAGAAACAGCTTCTGTTTGGGTTTCAGTACAGATGGGTGTTGAGTGAGGAACTATCTTTGTTAGTATCTAAATTTAAAGTGCAAAAAATTTTTAGCTTTGCTTCTAAGTGACATCGCTGGGCTGTGGTTTAATGAGAATTCTCCAGACACTGGTAGCAACTGGTCCTTCATTTTGAGTGTGCATAAATGAGTCCTAAAGAACGATCTGGGAGCAGTCTGATTTGCGTAATTCATATGGCTTTCATGCAGTTTGTGAACTGCACATGCGGGAATGTCTGACAGTGTGTTAATGCACTTAGCAGCAGGCTAAGTCACCAGGCCTGAATAAGCTGGTTCATTGCTTATGGACAGGAAATCTTATCTTGAGATTGAATTCAGGCCAGCAATCCAGAAAAGGTGTAGATGTTCCCACTCAATTTCCTTTTGTGCTTGGATATTGTCACATGTGTTTTTTGTGTGCTTCAAACAAATTCGCTGGGAACTGAGTTAAAAAGACAATCTCACTCACATGTAGAAACAATTCTCAACAATCTTATCCCTGTGTAAATAACAAAATAGGACTTATCTATCTTTTCCTTTAACCATGTGGTTTTATCTAGATTTAAGATTATTTTTTCCACTAGTGATCTGAATGATTTACAATTTAGTGTCATATTAACATTTCAAACTACTGTTTCCTGTGAAGTATTTGAAATCCTTTGGAATAACATTTATGTGACTCAAATGAGGCATTTTTTTTTCCATCTGTCAGGTCTTCCAAAGAGACAGAATATCCCGCACTTGGGCAACATGTCATTATTTAACTGGGTCAGTCTTTTCTGCCTGATACTTTTGTATTAGTTGGTTTCACACCTTCTCTATTCAACCAAGGGACATTCATGCATAATAGAAAATTATTGTAGTGTTCACTCTTTTTCCTTTACAATCTTTTGTAGAGCATAAGATTTATGGCGAAGTTGACAAAGAGCCTTGGTTTTATGTCACTTGGGCCTTTTCTCACCTGCTGTCAGCTAATCCATCTTTCTCTTAAGCCTGCTCTTATACAGGCATTAAGAAAACCATCCCTGGCCACAAATCCCATCCCTCAGTCTTTTATCTTCCATAAAGACAAAGAAAAATAGAGGTACAATAATATGTTTATATTGATTTCTAGTTGACTTTGTTATCGTGGTTATCTATTTTAAGAATACTTGGAGTGTTTGATGTGGAAAGAGGTAAACATCACATTCCTCTTTTTAACGTAATAAATACAGCATATAAATTTATACAGTGGAACCAAGCAGGCACAGAAGAAAGACAGGGGGGCACATACCTGTGAGCAAATTTTGGCCTACTTCAGCTCTGTTTTGCTTCAGATCTTCATCTCCTCTCGAGCCACAGATTACTGTAGTTAGTATGAATAGGAGGGTAAAAGTTCTATCAGTGTAATTGTCTGACTGAAATCAAAAGAGCATTTCTTTCCCATGTTCTGCTGATAATTCTGGCTTCTTGCATTTTATTCTGTCTAGAGTTTTATGAGCATCTTTGACTAAAGCTCTGAAAGCTATACTGAGATAATGAGCAGAATTCTTCAGAAGGAGAGGAAGAACAATGTCTATAAAATCTTTGTTAGAATGAAAGCGCTGTCTGTGCTTTATTAGAAAGTTGTTTGGTGCAGTAAAAGCTGAACAATAAATCAAATTAGCTGATGTAAATTATCTGCAAGTGTACAGTGTTGTTGTCCAAAAGGAGCCCATCATTGGTTTGGACTGGTTTTCCCTGCTGGGATTTGAGCCTGTTTGAGATACACTTAGGACAGAGATTCCTGAAGAGTTTTCTCTTGAAGAAGCTAATTAGTGAAACTTCCCTGCAAAGTGTAGCAATGTTCACTAACTAGAGAAAACTAGTTTGTTCCCCTCAGAGTGCTCCATCTCATAACAAAATGCAACACTTAATGCCACTTTCCCCTGTCATTTTATTAAAACACTTTTAAATTTGTAAAATGTTGTCTTGATCAGCCAAATGTGATTAAATGTTTCTTAATAGTGATCCAAGACTGGTAAAACTCCGTGATAGCTCATACGACCTTTATGGAGACTTCTAGAAAAACCACACTCTGGAACCACAGTACATCCAAAAATTATCATCAGATATAATAAAATACAACAAAATATTCAGAACTCTAAAAAGATATTCTGTATACCTCTTCATTCTCCACAGTGTAAATGGTTATGCTTCCTCTGCATATGAGGCCTCTAGGATGCTCCTTTAACCCACATCAGTAAATTTAAAATTTTCTGCCTTTTTTTTTTTTGGGTTGTTTGTTTTTAGAAAAAGTTCAGGGTATGCCAGTATTGAGAGAATTACTCTGTGCCATCAATTCCTTAGAATTTAAAGGCTCTATCTCCATTAAATTCTGATGCCTGGGCGTACTTTCTCCAGGGATATACTTATCTCTAATTTATATTTTAGCATGTGTGATATTAAAAGTTTCAAAACTCTACATGGTTCCCTTAGGAAAAATATGAAAAATATTTGCAGGGCTAGATATACCCCATATAATCACCCCAAAGAGTAAAAATAATGAAAGCATAACATGAAACATTTGAGCTAAATGTGTGTGTGTTTGTAATACTCTTCACAGCATTATTAGCTTCATAAATTGTGTACCAGAGCTCTGAAGGTTTGCTTCTTATCTGTGGAAATACTGGCTAGACTGGGTTTTCTTATGTTCAAGTGTTTCAAAATGCAATGTGGGCTAATAGCATCTAGCTGTTTGTTTATTTTTTTGTTTGTTTGCTTGTTTGTTTGTTAGTTTTTAAATTAATAAGGCTTGCCCATGTTAGAACTAACTTTACTTTGGTTCTGATGCTCAAAATCCTTCTAATCAGACATTGCTTTTCTGAGACAGTGATTTCATATTAAAAATAATTTATTAAGATAGATGTATGGTTTTGCATATTATTGCTGCAAGATGAAATTTTATTACAAAATATTAAGAAAATGAGTCCCTTCTACTGCACTTCTTTACATTCTTACTCCAACACAACATTATTGCTAAGCTAAATTATTTCAGTGATGATTTTTAAATGGAAGTTTTTTCCATCTTCCAGGTGGAACTGAATATCCTAGGTCAAAATGGTCACTGTCAAACAGGAAAGCAGTTTTAAGTGTATCAAACAGGGACTTGTCCTAGGCTTTACTCTTTAATAATTCAATTGCAATTTAAAGTATGAAGAAATTACTCATATAGCATTTTTAGATTGATATAGAAAACACAATTACTTTGGAAAGCAGAATTGCAATTCAGAGCAATGTTCCAAAATTTCAATAGTTATACAGACACTACAGGTACAGAAGAGAAAAGCAAAGCAAAACAAAACAGTAATATTGCTGATTAGGCAATAGCAGTAGTGAAAATGTTCCAGTGTAGTAGCAAATGTTCAGACCTAATATGGCTTACAAATATCAAGTGCTTGCATGAAAGGTAGTGGTGCTCTTGGGAAACACTGACGAGTGCTGCCCGTGTAGGAAACCTGTTGCAGTTGTTCTACCCAGCTCAGTAACTGGTGAGACTTCTGCTTTAATACTAAATGCAGTTTAGCTCAGTTCCACTGAAGAGTTAGAGAGGATGAGATGTTTCAAAGTTGAGCATAAGAGAAAGGATAAAAGATTTAGACAATGTTGGTTAGAAGTCTGAATGATCTGGCTGTGTTGATCTAGAAAGAAGACCAAAGCCGGACAAGAGAAGAGTCTTTCACTGTGTTAAACGTTATTTCAAATATGACCAATACTAACCACTCTTCACATACAGTGGAGGCACAGGGTGGATTATCTCAATCTGTGGCCTGGGATATTTAGTAGATATGACCTTTATAACTGCAATAACACAGATGCCTTTAGAATTGATGTATTTTAGTGAAACTGTGTTACATCTGAATATTGGGAATAACATAAAGGTATAGGTAGCTTACATGACTGATTTCCTTTCCAAGCCAACAATATCTTGATCACTGTGAGCAATAGAATTGTTTAAAAATTGGATTCTAAAATTAAATACAACTTTCTTTAGTATTCATGGCTCTTCTTACGCAGTACCATGAACATCTTTGGTGTTAACTTGTATTGATACAGCATTTGCCACAGACGGCTGAGTAAACAAACCACTCAGATATAGACGGCCCTTTCTATAATATGAGTGACTGCAGTGATGCAGTCTTCATTTCAAAGATAGGAAGCTGAGACAGGCATGATCAAAGAGCCTAAATGTCCTCTGTCTTGTTCCTTCCATCCCTTAGCTGAAGTGGCATTTACTCCCTATTTTACTTTTCTCCTTCCATTTCTCTTCTGAAGCCTGGAAGTCTCTTGTCTTCCTTGGCTGACACAACATGGTCTACCTAGCTAAGGCATGAAGGATTAGAAATAACATGTGTAACATTAGATATTGGTGGTGAAAAATCCCACCTGATCTGGTCACTGTATACTCCTTTTATAATCTGCAGGCAGAAGTATTCCAAGGGAACAGTAGTTAATCCCATTATTTTATGGTTTTACTTTAGAATATGATTAATCCCACTCATTTCTCAAATGACTACAATAAGGATCTAGATGACTGAGACTGATTTTGGTCCCATGGTCACTCAAAAAACCTGTCTTCTGATCCTTCTGCATTCTTATTTCCTGTTTTTTCCCTCGAAACAGTGGATTTCTTGATTATTGTACTAGTTTCCTTTTATCAATTCTACACAGCAAAAGTTACGATTCAGTTAATGTTAGGTTTATAAATTGTTTTCTAAGTGCTAAAACTCAATTAAAGAATAATAATAACAATAAAAAAGTAATTTAAAATAACTTTCATTTAATTCACTGAAACATCATTATAAAAAAGTCTTTTCATTGTTTTTTGATCTCTCCAGCATGCTTTCAAGATTAATGGCTGCTGAGAGATGGGCATCATACTGCACACAAACTTCTTATTTACAGGGCAAAGTCGGCTCTGCTGACACTAATTCAGACTTTCAGAGGCTATCCTGTCAACTGTTCTCAAAGCTCGCTTGGAGAGAGCGAGTTTTTCATTTGTGCTTATCTTCTCTGTTCAACTTCTCCAAATAATTTCCAATTTTGTTACCAAGAAAGAGCTGAACTCTGGTAAAAAATGTGATTTACCTGCTGCAATGTTCAGCTCAGAGAGTGGAATCCATAATGGCCTAGTAAGTGCTTGCAGTCCCTGCATTTAAAATGAAGATATGAGAGAGGAATTCACAGTAGCCAGGTGGGTTAGTGCTGCACTTCCTAAGTAAGCTCTTTAGAAACTCCAAATACAGGGGTGTCTGTCACAAGATATGGCTTAGACATCTCTGTGAAATTTCGATGCAGAGCCTGAAATTTCTCCCTTGGTGTGAGACTGCAGAGGAAGCCTGACTTTTGGCTCTCCTTCAGAGCTTCTTGCATTTTGTACATCATGAATTCGGGTCTCAGTTCAATTTCTGTTCGCATTCTCCATCTGTCCATATCTTCCCTCTAATCTCCTTGCTGAACCCTACTTCTCTTCCCCAGCTGGTCTTTCTCTGACACTCTCTCATCCAATCTAAGTGCTTCCTATCAAAATACAGCTTTGATTATCTCACCTTACTCACTTTGCAAGCTGTTTGCTGATGCCAAATCCAGCTCAAGCATCAAGTGTGCTGGTGCTCTTACGCTGCCTGGAAAACCTTTTCCGGGGGCATTATGGCCAAGCAGGCTAAATGTGCCAGCCATTAACTGGGAGTGAAGGCAGGGTTTGAAATTGAATAACTAGTATGGGGGAAGGTCTGAAGGAGGATTATATGCTGAGGATTTCTTTAGTGTGTGTGTGGGATGGGAAGTTTAACAGGTTTGATATCTCTAAATCTGGATAACTCCTTGATTTAGATAGTCAGCAGTTGTCAGAGGTGAAAAGATAGTCAGGAAGGGTAATGGATGGAGTGAATCAGAATGAGAGTTACCCGTCTAAAATTTAAGTTTAATGTAGGGAATATTATGTCAAGACTCAGTGTTTATTTTCAACTGTTGTATAACATTATTAAAACACAGTGACATAGGAGTCAGGAAGTCATAAGGTAGTTTGGAAGTAATATTTACTTCATTAGTTTCTGGAATGCATTTTCTATAACCTCCTTCATAGCTGTGGTTTTGCTGTATGTATATGATGTAAGAGGGCAACAGTGAAATAAAATTATGCTCCTTGTCTGAGTAGACATTAGAAGCAATTGCTTTTTTTCAGAAATTTTACTGTCTGGGTTAATCACTTACATCATAGTGATGCTCCTTTTATGATTCCTAAGTCATAACGAGCAGCAGAAATATCATGGTCTTCTAAGAATGGAATGGAATCAGTGGGTTTGTCCTTTGTCCATTTGATCAGGCACACTGTAGTATAGAGAATTTTATTGTAATGCCTTCAGATATTTCTTTAGGCAGTAAAAGTGATTATTGTGACAGTGGTAGTGTAGGCTGCTCTGAGTCCTTATGTTCTTACAGCCTGTTTGAGCATTGCTTGTTTGAGGAACGATAACCTAGGCACACTTTATCTCTTTTCTTCCTGTTTCTTCTTCATTTGGCCCAAAAACTCACCCAGGAAAACAAGAAGTTTTGACAATGTTAGAGAAGTAGCATTTTTACCATTTGTGTACACACAGACACAAACACATGCATACATACAGATATGTCAAAAAGCAAATGGCTTTTCCGGAGGGTATTTTATCTCAGAGACTCTGCAGCTCTGGAACATCAAAGATTTAATTAAATTAAAGTAAATACTGAAGTCCCTAATCTTTCACTCCTTACACAGCATTGTGGCAGTATATCCATCAAGGTGTTGGTTTCAATATTTTGAAAACATTGCCTATCTAAACTCCTCAGTCATCACGGATCACCAAAAAATCAGGTTGGAAAAGTGCTGTGGAGGTCATACAGTCCCTCCTTGACCTCAAAGCTGGGCTAATTTCTAAGTTAGATCAGATGTCTAGAGGACTTGCCAAGTTGAATTTTGAAAGTCTCTAAGGATGGAGACTTTACTGTCCCTCTGTGCATTCTGTTCTGAGAATTCACTGCTCTCATGTCGAAGAGTGCTTCACTTCCTTTGTGCAACTTGTGCATTTTGTCCTTCATTGTGCATCCCTTAGAAGAGTCTGACTCTCTTTTCAGTACTGCTTCATTTTAGAGCTGAAGACAGCAATTAGGTGTTTTTCCCAAGCTCAGCTCCCTTAACCTCTCTTCTTTGAACAGACCGTCTTACTGGGCCTACACTGGGCTCTCTAAATGACATTTTTAATGCCTTGTGTGGATATAAAACAGGGTAGGAAGAGTTGGGCAACTCTCCCATCTGAGTCCTTCTCTTCCAGTTAGCATTGTTCTCATTAGCTCGAGTGCAGACACACTCGAACTGCTGTGCTGCTTCACTTCAGAAGCAAATTACATTTCCTCAAGCACTTCCTATGCAGCTTTATTAAGAAATACACAGTACAGTTCAGGAAACACTAGTTTATGCCCCCCATTAAGCTCCCAAACCCCGTAATTAGGTTAGAGTAATTCGGGAAATTGCTGGGTTTGGGGTTTTGGGTTGGAGTTTTGGGGTTTTTTTGCTAGAACCTCCTCCATTTTTTCTAGATATTTTTTATACACTTCAGTTTTAAGAAATCATCCTTTCATAATAAAAACTAGTATTTTTTCGGGTGCATGTAATTCATAGGTGATATGTACATTCTAAGATACTAATATCTCAATGTCTTTCATCATTATAGAGAGAAGGTATTTTATAATTGTTGTTTAGATTTTTAACTCATAGATTAGAAAATGTCTCTTGCCTTCCCTTGCTATGGGTAACTAGACTTGAAAAAAGTTCCCCAAAATCCAGTGATAGTATTCTGTAAAACATCTCTCTGAAATGCTTCTTTAGAAAATACGACATAAAAATATTTCCATGTTTTATACAAATATATTAAGAAGCTATAATTGAAAGATAAGTGATGGAGCACTGCCAAAACACTTGTAAGTTACATCAGAATCCCAAGTTCTAGTTGGCATTCATTAATGCATTTTTATTTTGGAATTTCTTAGAACATGACTTTTACAATCTTAATGTTGTAATATTTTGTTCTATTTGGGAAGATTTTTTAAAAAATGTTTACAGCTTTGCTGGTGAACTCTTTGTGATCTATTATGATGAATCTACTATGATGTTCAGATCTGACTATTTCTATTGACTTTTGAAGCTATAGAGGCTTGTGCTTGTGTTGTAGAATCACTAATCTGATAGTTCATATAAAATTCTCTGAAGTTAATGATACACTGTTAATTCAGTCAGCTGTGGATCATGCTTTGAGGAAATTAGGTTAATTTTTTCTCTTTGAATTGGTTATTCCACTATTTCAAATATGAGGAGGCTTTTTTGCACTTTCTTTAAAACAACATTTCTCAGTTCTGATTATTATAAAAAATGGAACCCCTAAATTGACAGAATGTGGGGAACAGGAAACAAGGCTATTCATTTAAATGACTGAAATAGTACTGCTGGAAATTTTCTAGTAGAAAATAACCTTTAAATCTGAATTTTATGTTGAAAAAGTTCAAAGTTTCCACACAAAGAAAGAAGGGAATTTTGTATGGTAGAGAAAAAAATATACAGTCGTGGTTTTTCAGCTGCCTATGGAGAGAAAGTAAAAGTAAGGACCTGATCATTCTCAAGCTGAAAAAATAGATAGTGATTCTCTTGAAACACATTTTTTACTATCTCAGAAAAAGAAAAAAGAGAAAAGCAAAGGAAAAAAGAAAAAGCAAAAAAGAGTCAAAACGATACCCCACCACCAAAACCAGACAACCATGTTGTTTTTTTTTTTCCCTCTACTTCCCATTCCCACTGGAAATATTTTAAAAACAACAAAACCAAAAGTTTTTATTAATGGAGAAGTATTTTCAGCTGTCTGGCTTGCTCTGGAAGTATGGACAGTATAGTCAATAAAGTAAATGGTGGAATGGAGAAAGTGGCAGATGGTGATAATCAGCTCCATTTGTTTCAAAGCCCAGAAGGAGTTCAATCTATAGAAAAGCTCTGAATGTGTGCATTGAGCTGGAGATATCAGTAGAGTAGCTGAGACTCTGGAGGTCTCGTTTTTGCATCAAATTTGTGATTCTGTTCTTATCAGTCTCTAGTAATTTTTGATGTGTGTCTTAACCATGTTGATGTGTTATATTACACAGACATTGGAATTAGTAATAAAATAAAAAATAAGGCGAATCAAGAAAGGTGTCCTGCTCACAAAAAATAGAAATTTGAAATAAATTATGTTTCCACTTCATTGTCATAAACATTTTGTAATTATGCAATGGGGAGAAACGTGTAAATTGTTTCAAATATTTCTCTATATTTCTGATCCTTATTTCTGAAAGTTTTGTCATCAGCTGCGAGTTTTCTGCTGGAAGTATGGGATTACCAATAATTTAGTATTAAACTTCAAAGCATTTTTAAAGAAGTATGTTAGAAATACTGTTTCTGCAGTGCAGAATATTCAGCATTTAAACACAGTTTGGAAATTTAGTGGCCAGCTGAGAATGAGCAAATTGAAATCTGTGCTTTACAGTTTCTCCTGAGCTGGTTATTTAGAAGGAAGAATAGACTTAAGGACACGTTGAAGGTTTTGAAATGTTTTGGTATTTTCACAGGCAGTTCAACAACTAGAAGTCAGTTTCATGAGGATAGAATCTGCAAAACAATTTCAGATCAAAATCCATCTAATTCAGCCTTTTCTCTATGACACTGACTAAGTCATATATTTTCAGTAAAAAAATGAGATTATCAGCTGATAAAAAAATGACTTAATGTTATCCAGAAAGAGAACAGAGCAGATAAAGAAAAATGTTTCATTATGGATTCAGTGCTTAGTGTTTATGTGTAAATGATGTTCAAACAACACAGTAAGGAATTGCACACAGAGCTCCTAGATGATGCATTCTGAGGTAAATGCCATCAGTGCCTCGTCATTTGAGATAATCTTCATCACTGTTCAGCAGCCTGCTTCCTGGCTGCTATAAGTACAGCAAGGTACTGGAATGATTGCTGTGCCTTCAGAAGAGGAATCTAAAAATTAAATTATTTCATATTTCCTGATGAAATACAAACAGCTGGTGCTGTAAGTTTTATGAGTTCTGTAATGTTTATAGAAAGGCTCTTTTGTTTATAGTCTTATCAAGGATGTGTGAACATAAATACCATCATCTGAATATGAAGTAAAACCATTTAGGTGCTTGACTTGATGACTTAGAAATTATATAACAGCGATGTTCGTCATGGAAGATGACTTGATGCTCACTATCCTTGTCTTTTCAAGGCTCTAAAATCAGTTCATGATTGATGCTAAACAATATGTTTTTGTCAGTCTTAGCTCAGAGGCAAATAAATACATGGATAATAAAGTTGAGGCCCTTCAAACATTAACTTTTTTGCAGGATCAAAATATTTCAGCTAAGAGATGTTGCTTTGCTTAAATAATATATAATATTTATATTTAAAATAATACCAAATTAATACCAAAATTATTAACAAATTGCAAAATATGAAACAGATTTTTTTTTTTTATTTTCCCATTTAGGTCTAGGTGTTCCTAAGTGCTAATAATCTTAGGATGCCCAGAAAATCAGATTTTACTCTAAATGAGACAAACTGAAACAAAATCTCTGCACCCATTGATTTTATATACGTGAACTAATGACCAAAACTACTTTTCTACATCAGACACTGTCTAACATCCAGTTATTTAGTGTTTCAAGTAGGCATTCCTCATCACTGTAGTGCTAATAAACATACCATTATGGCCTGTTACTGGATGGTGACTTTCAGAGTGAAACTGTTTAAAGTTTGTGCTTCTTGTCTTTCCATCCTTTGACTTGCTGTTTTTAAAAGTTAAGACCTCTTTCCACAGTGGTGCTTACCTTGGGGATAAAAGGAGTGCATGCCCACCTGAATTTTATAAACCTAACTGAAGTTCTCAGTGGTAGCATTGTGCAATGAATGTTTAGAAGAACCATTTTCATGCTTAGCCATTTTTTCTTGTTTTCCAACTAAATATTAACTAATAAGTGTTCTTGTCAGCTTTAACCTGATGCTCTACAGCCCTCACTTGTTCTTGTTTTGTGTAATATTGTTTTCTTAAACTTTTATTGTGCTGGAGATCTGTGTCTCCAGGAGCATTTTCTTCTGACATCCTCATCAGCTGAAAACCATAAGTCACTTCTGCCTTTTTCAGTCTTTGGGAGCACATCTCTGACAAATCACACTCGCACCCAACAGTTTTGCTTTCAACCCATAAATGCTGTCATTTCTTACCTGTAAGGGGATGTATCATCACACTGTGCCTCGGGCTGCTGTAGGTCCCAGTGAACATCTGACTGTTTGAGACTTCAGCGCAATCATTTGACTTTCTGTTAACATCTCTGGACCCAAAAAATACTGAATGACATGACTGCAAAGCCTGATACTTTGTGAAGATAAGATGTCACTAATATATTCAGTAGTCATTAGTTTTGGATGGTTTGGACTAATTTATTAGCTCTTGCTCTTCCACTGGTCTAGAATGTGTGTTTGGATGATTACATACATTTCAGGGTCTCCTAAATTTTATTTTCTTTGTAAACTCCGGGTTTGCTAGAAATTTTAAAACAGTGAATAAAACACATAAAAACAATGGAGAAGGGAACCAACCCAAACCTATGATTATCCTGTGAACATCTGTTACTGATTATTTCCTGTGGTTCTGCAGTAAGAAATGTTATATTGCATGTTTAGGGTGATTGGTATAGTCCATATGCATATAATCAAGCAGAGCTACTTTTTATCTGGATTTTTGTTTGACCTATGGCAGCAGTGGACAAAGAATGGTTTGGAACAAGAATAATAGGAGATTTGAAAATGAGGGAGAAGAAAAGAGCCTTTTTCTTTTCCTATATGCAGTAAATATATATCTTAGAGTCCAGGCCAACCATAAGAATTTTCATTTTTATTTCATGTCTTGAAATATTGCTGTTGCATTAAATTGTTTCTCCTTTTTCTTTTTTTTTTTTTTTTTTTTGTTTTTTTTTTTTTGTTTTGTTTTTTTTGTTGTTGTTGTTGCATATGTAAGGTCAGAAACTGCAAATGTAACATCTTTCACATTAATTTCTGAATTTCTGCTGTTTTATCTTTATTTTTAGCTTCATTAGTGTTTAAAAGCAGTCTTTGCCAACTTTTTATCTTCCTGCCCTGCTTGTCACAATAAGCAGAAATGGGAAGAGGAAGGTCATGATTCTAAAATAATATGATTGCTATTAAAATAGTAAGAAGAAAATTCATTAAAGGTTACTGCTTTCTTCTTCCTTAGCCCTACACAGTTGGATTAAATATCACATTGCATGCAAGGTTGTCATCTGATGCAATTTATCCAGGAGTGGAATACTTCTGCCTCTGAAAATGAATGTTGATTTCAGTGCTAGTAATATAAATTATATTTAATAATTAGTAAAATAATCAAACATAAATATTATCTCCATGTATGCCTTCAAAGAGGAGAAAGAGGATGTTCTAAAAAATCAGAACTTTCAGTTTTATTCAGTTGAGGTAGTCAAGACCAAGCTGAGTGCCTTGTCTCTATTTCTTTGGTAAAGAGATGGAGGTGATGTCCAATCTGGTTTTAAATACAAATGATGAAGCATTTGCCACTTCTCTTTCCCAGATCTATGGACTAAATCTGATGCAGTATCCGCAGAGAGTAGAATACAGGTAAAAGTAAACAAACAAACCAAAAAAAATTAAACTCTAAAAAATTGTTTCATAGCTTTTAAAATACTTTTGTTTGGGAAAAATAAAAGAAGAAAAGAAAAGGGTAATCTGTTTCATTTTGGTATCTGTTTAAACAGATAACATGATGAAAGCTGTTTTTCTTCCGTGAGAAGATGCTCTGTTTTTTATAAGTATAGCAGATTTCTGTGTGTGTTTATTCAAGTGTTATTCCTTTCTTTAAAAAGTTTGGCTTTTTGAAAGTTAGGAGTGGGTTGGGAGGAGAGGTTAATTTGGTTTTGCTTAATTTGTGTCGCTTGAAAATGGATTTGTATCAAACTGGAAATGCCATTTTTATATGAGAATAAGAATAGGAATATGGAGTTTTGTGTGGTCTGGCTAGTACATGTTCTCACTGTAGAAAAAGTGTAATGGAAAATCCGGACATACTGTGAGTAGTTTTCACACCTCATAAGTTTAGCCATCTGTGGCAGATGATCTACTCTGTGTGTTTGTTGTCAGGTTCAGCTACATTTCTTTAAAAGGTGTGAGGATTACGCCTGCCCTGGGATCAACTGAGTGTATTTTAGGGGAATCCTTATGCTTCAGAAAATGAGGGATGGAGGGAGAGAGGAAAGAAAAGTTTGAGGCAGAAGGAAGTTTGAGGGAGACACTGAGAAACTGCAAAGAAGAGAGAGAAATATACTCACAACCTGAACTGAAGGAGGAATCAACTTTTCTAGCTGAGGCAGGGGGGCTTATGCAAGACCTGAAAGCTGGTGAGTTGTTGGAATGGAGTGGAGCCTGGAGGACAAGGATCAGCAATCGAGGAGAGTTTCCTAAACTTCCTTTTGTTTCTATTCTATTCTATTCTATTCTATTCTATTCTATTCTATTCTATTCTATTCTATTCTATTCTAAACAGTGTGTAATATTGTGACCATAGTATATAGTACCAGAGCTGAGTAAGAAATATGCTTTCCTATAACAGAATGTACATTGGTAATTTTAAGGCAATTTAAGAAAGAGCAGGAGAAATTTGATGAAACCATTCTGCAGGTGCACAGCAGTATGGATGAAGCCAGGGCTGAGCAGAAAAGACAAAAAGAAGGCTTAGCTGTGATTGATACAGAAAGGCCTGAATTAGGCAAGTGAGCACTTGGTGAGTTTGTCTAATCTGTGCCTTACAGCAGCAGCTACATGGCCATTGTTGCCCAACATGAACCACATTTTAGAGAAAGTGGTTAATCAGGGCTCAGCTCACTCTGCCACCCTGAATCCTAGACCAGGGAAATAAAGCATCATGAGTACAGAATAAAGTAAATGTTGCCTGAACGATCAAACTGAGCCAAACCCAGAACCTTTGATTGCTGAGGAGAAGTGTCATTTCTGAAGAACGGAGAGGTGGTGAGACTCCTGCAAAACAGAAAAGGATTAAAACTCTGCTTCAAGCAGATATTGCATGAGGAGCCAAAAGCAGGAATTGAAAGTGCTGTAGTTGTGGTGAGTGGGAATGACCTCTTGTCTTGAGACATTTACAGGTGACATCTGTGTTACATGTGGCTGTTTCCACAGCTGTCAAGAAAAACAAGTGTGATTGTGGAGTGAGCTGAAGAAAAGCTGCACTTTCTCTCAGTTCAGTAGTTTGGAGCTCTAGCTCAGATTAACTCTGCACATGATGTCTGTGCTTGGGCAGATGAATCCTCACTCTTGTGAGCAAACAAGGGCTGTGGCACAGCATGTGGTGTCTCATCAGCTACCCTCCTTTGGAGGAAGTCTATAGTGAAGGAGAGGCAGAAAAAGCCAAGATTTTCTCACACCATTTTTGTGTTTGTTTTTTTGGGTGTTTGTTTTGTTGTTGTTGTTGTTGTTGTTTTCGGTTTTTTGGCTTTTTTTTTATTGTTTTGGTTTTGGTTTTGGTTTGGTTTGGTTTTTTGTGTTGTGTTTTTTTTTTTTTTTCCTGCAAAACAAGATTGATATTTGCTTTCTTTCAGAGATAAAGGAGGGTTTGGTATTGATTGTTTCTGGATTTTTTTTTTTTTTTTAGTTTTTTATTGTTTTGTGTTTTTTTTAATTGTAGCTGAAAGTTTGCAAAGTAGCCTGATATCTGTTGAAAACAGATGATGCTAATTCAGCATATGCATATCACACTGATGAGTATAAACTATTCTGAATTTTCCTCACCAGTGTTTTCTGGCCAGTATTCTCAGTTAGATTGCAAAGAAAAAAAAATTAAAGTATATTCTCGTTTACTGGGAAAATATTCTTTATAATCCAGTAAAAATTTCCATGGATGAGATCTGAGTTTCAAATAAACTGAGGGGTATTCTGACTGAGGGGTATGACACATAATGATTTATATGTGACATGATTAGAAACAGTCTATTATTGATTACTATTAATGAATGAGCCCATGCTAAGGCTATTTTATTACATTTATACATTTATTAAGATTTATTCCAAGGATTTTGTTATTTGGAGAGAAAGTTGACTGATGCCTTTCTCTACTGCCACAAGTAGCTTTGCAATCAACAAGTCCCAAAGCTAACAGTTAATGTTTTGGTACAATATCCTTTAATATAGCTTGTTTCAATTACCAATGGCAGAATCACACTGGCTCTGCATTGAAACACATTACTAAGGTACAGTTCTTTGTTATTAGTTAGTTAAATGCAAAATAGGGTTGTGTTGGAGACAGGACTCATCATGTGCAAACAATATCTCTATCTTAATCTATCACAAGCATCAAATTGTCTATCCACATCATAGGACTTTTGATAATTTTCGATGACTTTTGGTAACTTTTGATAACAGATAAGGCAAAGAAGTTATGAGTGTTTTCGGATCTGTATTTATGTAAAATGCTTTTTAAACTGTCGGTGAAACAGCAGAGGGAAGAAAAAGTGATGACTGGTTAAGAAACACTAATTCTGTTGCAGTGCAATATACAATGTTATAGTATAGTACATAGTCACCATGAATCTCTACAGGCTTTGTTTTAATCTCGTTAAGCACCTACCTCAGAGGAATTCTAGTTTTGCCATTTTTATTTCTCCTTATAGTGAATCTTTCTCTTGTTCAAGTCATTGTTATGCAATGCACAGACTCCTATATACCTCATCCTCCGTTTCGTCATTTATATCATAATCTTTTGGGTTGTCAAAGCAGAATATGCTTAACAATTCTCCTCTTTGTAAACTTTCCTGAGTCATGTGGAAGATGGTGTATAGAACAATCCATTCATTTTGTTCTTTTTTTATTTTAAACAAAAGTTGGCTGTCTTCTTAAAAGTAATTAGCAAATGAGGAAAGATTTTAATTCACAGACAAAGGGACTTGTTTTAAATTCTTTTTCTGGCTTTGGCCCTGGACTAGGGCTGTATTACTTTAGCTCTCAGAGTATGAGCTGGAGTTGATACTGAAAATACAGTATTGCAACCAGGGTAGAATAGTATTTTCTTTCTGTGAAGTCCCCCTGTAGTTTTTAGTATACTGATATATAAATAAAACACTTCAGAATATTTGACGTTTCTGAGTACAAAGCATATAAAGGCAAGCATTTAGGAAGCATCAGTAGGTATTGTCTACTTAGCAGCTGTATATTTCTTGCAGTGTTTTCAAGCCTTCTATAGCAAAGTATGAAATCTGTATTTGTCATTCAGAAAAGAAATTCTGACTATGTGCTTCTGGTTTGAGGACAAGCTTTCCCCCTTCTCCTCTCCTTTCCCCCTTTTCCTTCCTTTTCCTTATTTTTCCTTCTCTTCTTTTTCAGAGATTGGATAATGGGGAAAATATTGATCCCATTTGGTAAAGATTTCAATGCAGAAACAGCACTCAACTTTGACAATTTGACTCTTTCTGTTGGTTTGACATATGCCCGTTGTCTGAATCAATCTGCCAGAGATTTTTCCCCATTGCAAAGTGACTGAGATACCTGTAGTTCTGTATGCATTTAATATAATTAAGCAGTGAATCTCTCACATAAACTCATATCCCAGTATACCTTGCAAAGACAAGTAATATGGTTGCAAAGATAAAGACAAAAGGATAGAAGAGGGGGAAAAGAAATTAGGAATAAAAAAGAAAATAATTAGTTTTGAAGATAACGTTACTGTGAGTTAGCCAGAAATGTTTCCCTTTTGCATAAGGCTTAAGCTATGTAAGAAAAAAACAATTACAAAAAGTGGTGAAATGTACTTAGGTAATTGGGAAAAAGGACTGTCTTCAATGAGCAGAAAAAGCAAACAGTATAAGTATGATCTGTAGATGTAAGGTAAGGGAATAAAAATGTAAGCTTGTGAATTCTATGTATGTTGTCTAAAATCTTTTGAATGCACATACATGGAATGTTGTTCCAATTACACTATTTAAATCAAAGTTTCAAAACACTGGTTTTCATTTTTTCTCACAAACTGATTTTTCATTGATGTTTTCACTGCTGATTCAAACTGCTATTTCTAATTTTTAGAAATTGAGAAGGGAATTACCCCATTGCCTTTTATAGGCAAATTTGTCGGTCCTGTTCCAAATGAATCACAAATCAGTTAGTCTGTGTAAAACTGTCTTCTGTGCAAACAACTGGGAACAACTATTACGTCTGCTCTCATAAAGTAGATGAAATGTAGATTTAGATCGCTTTGAAAATCACAGTGTAAGGGCCACATCTGTCTGTAGTTTGCATATCAAGTTTTCTTTGAATTTCTTCCTTCTCCCCTCAAGATCAAAAGAAGCATATGGGCTTTCATGTGTTCAACTGAGGAAAGAAGTTGATATCTCACGTCACGTCAGCTGTTAGGAAGTGTACTGTCCCCCTTGCATTTGAAGTGAAAATGGCAATTTCAAACAATTTCACAGAGAAAATGAAAGGAGTAAAGGGATGGAAAGTACAAAAGTGCTTATCTGAGGAATGAATGACACTGACTGACATGGAGGATAGCAAAAAAATGAAAAGTTCTTATTGTTTTGGAATAGACTATTTCTAAAAATTGTATACTGCTGTTAACAAAAAAGAAATTTATCTTTAGAGGCCTCCAAAGGAGTGAAAAAAAAAAAACAAAAAAGCCAAGAGAGAAAATCAGACTGGCTGGCATCTCAGTGCTGCTGTGTAGTGATTTAGAAACTAGTTTTCTGCCTGACTGCTCAGTCCCCAGAGCAACATACTTGCAGAAAAGAAAAAGACAAAAGCGTTACATTAAAGGAAAGCTCTAGTATATTACTTATGAAGCAGGGTATTTCACTCCCAGATACAAGGCCAAATTCAGCTCATCAAATTAATCATCCACTACCCTTGCCAGCAATGGCACACAAGCCAAGGCAGTACTGGTTGTATGATAAGGTTTTACTACTGGTTAGAATTTGTTCAGAGCATTTATTACTCCATTCTCAGCACTGCTGATGAGACCAGCTTTTATTAAATACGTGTTTCTATACATTTTCCTTACCATACACAACTCATCTGCTTCCCTTAACCTGATGGTTTCATTGGAGGGCTCCCACCCTCTGTGGTTCTTCATGCCATGGAAGTGCCCCATGTCAGCCTCAGCCAGTGGGAAGAAGCTTCTCAATAGTCTTGCTCTAATGTTTGTTAACCAGGGGTTAACAAAGGTGGTCCCTTCTCATCAGCAGTTACCACATAATAGATTTTAAGTCCAGAAGTGTCCATAAAAACTTACATGAGAAACTTTCTTTGCACAGGACAAGTTACAAAACATTGTTCAGGACCTCTGTGCCTATAAGAAGATGTAGTTGAGGATTCCATACTTAAAATGAAGTAATCTAATTCTAGTGTATTATATTAGTATCTTTAGGAGTTAGGTCTCATTTGCAAGCAATTTTAATGATACTGTTAAATTACCAAGAAGTCTTTAATGAATGATAACAGATTTTCATGGATTCTTTGTAGTAACTTAAATGTTTAAAATAATGAATTGCCAAAATTTCTGACTCTTCTGATACATTTCTAGCAATGAAGAGCACATGCTGTAATATAGAGTAACGCATTCCAACCCTTTATAAGTAGAACAGCTGTCCTACAATTACAATTTTAACTGTGCACTTTGGGGCTTTGGAGGAGTTGCATTTGGGAAGGTTTTTGTTACATGAAAAATCCGAGACGTGAGAGATGGAAAGTGAGCTACAGCACAGGTTTCAATCTTCATTGGTCCCAACCTTAGGTGATTTTTTTTATGAATGGGAGAGTAATTTCTATCCCTCCGCTACCTGACATCTTATCCGGTAAAAACAGTTTATTACCAGTAATTCCATTTAACACATCTGCATTCATCTCCCATCCCGATGCTAGTCATAAGTTTTCTGAGCAAGTTTATTGACTGCATGGCCCTTGTTTGAAGACAAAAAAACATTGTTTGCATTGTTTTTCTGGTAGCAGAAAAATCAGGATACAGCCAACTTTCTGCTGACATTTCAAGTCTGTTGCAGATCAGAGTCAAATGTTTCAGGGAACCTAGCCCTGCAGAGGGTGATGTTTTGTTCTGCTGCAGTACAGAACAGGTTTTTCACCGTGCTGTTGAGTCTTCTGGGGATTGTGGCAAAGGAGTAGCCTCATCTATAATCCACTTTACCTTTGCTGTTCACAACACCACAGGCTGTGGTAGTCTGACATCGCCGTGTCCATTACATAGAGAGTCTGGTGATGGCAAACTAATAAGATGCTGTCATCACCAATTGTAATTGGTTTCTTCAAATGCCTATACGTATACCTATTTTATGCATTATTTTCAGGATTTTTCCCTACTTATACAAAAAAAAATATATGAGTGCAGGTCTGCTTTGTCAGCTCTAAAGAGGACCAAAGAAGAAGCTGAAGTTTGTTTGTGTTGTGACCACAGAAAATTTTAAAAGAGGAATGACTAATAAGAATTACATTTTTACTAGTAAAATTCAAAACATGCAAGAAGTATGCAAGAGTTTTATGCTCAAGTGTGAAAGCTGAGTTTCTGAGTAAATCAAGCTAATATCCAAACATGGCTACCTGAATGGAGAGCAGCATATCATGTTCAAAAACTCATTTGAGAAGAGGACAGGAAAGACTGCGTAGCTAGAATCAAACACAGTGTTTAGAGGTAGAAATTCATCATAGGTGTCCCGAGCCATTCAGTCGCCCAAAGTAAACTATCTCTTTAAAACAGATAAAAAGCAGGAGAACATATTAGTATTTCCTAGTACTTGACTGATTCTTGTAGTGGATCAGAGTCTTGCTGGCTTTGTCAACAATGACATCAAATTAAAAGAGACAAAAATAGGTAGAAGAAGGTATTTTTAGAAATATTCGCAAGGAACAGGATGGTCATTGCAAAGGAGTTATTCCAAAGTCACCACACAATTTAACAGAGTTCACAAGCCTTTGTCCAGATGACCTCTATAAATTCAAACTCAGACGATAACTCACGTCAAGACTAATGTGTATTGGCGAGGCAGAAAAGCAAGGTTTTGTTAAATCTGCATGCAACCTTCAGCTCAGTGTTTTGACTTCCTTTCTATGTGTGATGTTATCTTGTCACTGACCTGCAAGACTGAGAAGACTTTCTCCTATGTTTATTTCAAAACTTTGTTAGGCTTAAGGAGTGGTGGTGGAAGGGGGAGACGGTTTGTTCCTCAGTTCTTTAGTTTGTAGTACTGGGGAGAGCATCTCTGTAGCTTTATTTCAAGCACGAGCTTTGGCCTTATTTTAACAAGGTGAGCTTTGCCTCAGAAGCAGATCTGATTACCATTAAGTCCATTCTGAAGGGATATCCCAGACTAGTGTAAAATTATACAAGGGTCAGCAATAAAGTAATAACATTTATATAAACATCATGGTAAAACAAAAACCAGAATAATTGACTTCTAGTTTTTGAAAGTTTGAGTCAACATTTAGAGTGATCATTTTCTAAACAAAAAATTATTTTTAAAAATTAATGAGGATGCTAATAGATATCTAGAAGTAAACTGACGAGAATTAAGATGGAAAACATGATAAAATATAGTAGAAAACTTGTTTATTCAATCAGAGAGCTTGCTAAGGTCACCTGTCTGACATCTAACTTAACCTTTAACCTGTGATTGTAAGGTCTAAGAAAGCCTGCTTGTATTTGATAGGTTTATGTGGCTCCAGAGTGCTCTCATGAAGTTTTCTGCCCCATCTTTCCTTTGGGTACTTCAGATGTAAAATGAGTATAACGTTATAAATGTGAGACAAGGACCAAAAATACAGAGATAGGACTAGACAGCACAATTACTCCTTTCCACTCCCAATTCTTTTTGATAAAAAAAATTAGAATTTGGCAAAGATCAGCCCCAGCTTGTCTTTTTTTTCCATGCTATTTAACAAATTCAAAGGAAATGCAAAAACTAATAACAGCCACTTTAAAGTTATCTGTCAAAAAACTGCAGTTGAGCTTCCCTTCAGTCTACTAAGACAGTGTCCCAGGGAGCATGCTAACATAAGTGATGATGGAAATATCCAGGAAGAAGAAACAGACACACGTTTTATCACAGCACTAATTCTTTTTTCTTTTCCCGATATAAACATCAAGTAAAAGTAATTTGGACTTCCTTTTGTGAGAATAGTAGCTGAGAACTAGAGGTTATCAATACTTTTTCAAAAGCAATTGGTACATCTTCCTATAATGTCTATTATTCTGTTTCTTCATATACAGAGAGATCTAAAAACAAAATGTGGGGTTTTTTTGATAAAATGCATAGTAATCTAAGACTGAGATTTATGCATCAGCAACTTAGCTATCATCTGAAAATATTAATTCCATAAAATATTATAGACCTTTTAATGACTGTGTTATTAATAACTCTTCCCAATACCAGTGGCCATCTGTGACTGCTTCACCATCTGTGATTCCTATTTCAGTTTAGGAGTGGGAAATAACAGTGGTATTACGCTGATTTTACGATATAAATCATTAGCCAACTAGACCTACTGTAGGTGATTAATTTGTCTTTGCTTATAAGTACACACTGAGCAAGAGAAAATTAGCTCCTTTGATTTGTTGGCACAACATGGGTTTATGAAATGGCCACGGGAAGCTGAAAAGATTAAATTGCTTTTATTGAAATCTGAAACATGCAAAAGTTGATGGAATTTAGATGAAGAAAATAAAAAAGCTTAAATGGCACTTGAAAAAGGGAGTGAATATTTCCTTAAAGATCCATGGCAAACGATGTGTTGATTATTTCAATTTGTTAAATCTAGGCAACAGAGAAGCAACAAAAGGGGATTGTCAACACTTCTTAAAAACTTTTACAATTTGCTGATGCCATGTAAAAATGAACTGAGAAAATACTGATGTATAAACTCCTACTTAAAATTAATCTTATTGATATCTTATCTGAATGAAGTAGCATTTATTTCAAAAGAAATGCCATTTTTAATTAAAAGCAGTTAATCCTTGCAGAAATGCTGTCCTTGCCTGCAGCTGCAGGAGAGTCAAATTGATCAATATTGTTTTTATTCTGCCCTTATTAAACTGGGTTAAAATGTTTCCATATGTTGGTATTAACATGTCTGCCTTCTGTAATGGCTGAGCTGATTTTTCTTTTGTTTCAGTGTATGTGTGTAGATCAATCTCTTTCCCTTTGCTAAGGAAAAAATTGTAAGAAGCTATTAGAGAGACAGGATAAAATTTCAAAATAATTCAGGTCCCACTTCTTAATCTATGTGCATTGTGTGGGAGCCTAAACTTCAAAACTAAAAAAAAAAAAATAAATTCAAAAACATTAGTACTTTAGGGTGCAAATTAAATTACATCTAACCAGTTGCATTGTCTACCTTCCTAGCTGATGAAGAGAGATTGGCACCTTAAAAAAAAAAAAAATTACTTATCAGCCTAAGGTATATAGTTCTACATCAGGATGAATCACTCTTCTACTGTTAACTGTGGGGAAGTCTGGACATCTGGACAGAAATAAATTGCTATAATTTTATACTGCTTAACTTTTTTAAAGTTTTAAACTGTAGCTTTCTAACTGGAACAAATTCCATTTATGAAAGTTTTCAGTGAACTGAAGAAAGCTCATACCAGTTTTTTAAGGAACAAGAAAACCTCTTGAAAATATATATATTTAGCGTCAGATATGAGGCAAAAATTATAAGATCTATAAGAACTATCTGTCTTGTCTCTAGAAAGTTCTGCCTTGTTGTCTGGATTTCAGTACAAGTTATAGCTTACAGGTATGCATTCAGTGTCCGGCTCAGAGTCATCTATTCGACCATACAGATTATACAGAAATTTAGATATGAATGTGTATATAAGTACATTTATAAGAAAACAGATTTTTTATTAAATTAAATGCTATATTAAAGGGAGGTGTATATGTATATATAGTCCCCTCCCATACATATGCACTGAATATATTTATGTATAAGCATGCAGGAAAACAAACAAACAAACAAACAAACAAAAAAACCCACCACTTTTAAATTATCGTTGATTCAATTTTAAGAATATAAAGTAGATTTTTTAATCTTAGGCTAAACAAAGTCCTAGTGAGTGTTGCTCTTATTTTTGCATTAGATTGCTTATCTTTAGCAAACTGACAGCCCTTTTCCTTGCCATTTTCTGCTGCTTAATCACAGATATAAAATTTCCTCTGTCTTAAGGAAAGTGTGTGGTTAAGTTATAAAGCCATACCCTGAAAAAATTTAAATAACTTGTGATTAATTTCCCTCCAGAATAGTGATTCAGTCTTGTCTCTTCTATTGCAGTCAAAAGGTTCTTCAAGCTTGACTCCATCCAGTACTCAAAAGAAGGTGAAGAGGACTCTGCCCAATCCACCTCCAGAGGAAGCAACAGCAGGAACTCAGTCCCCATATGCTTCTGTGGGATCAGTTTCACGGAGAAGGATTTGTAGGACCACCACTATGGCCAGAGCCAAAATTCTTCAGGATATAGACAGGGAACTGGATCTGGTCGAACGTGAATCAGCCAAGCTTAGGAAGAAGCAAGCAGAGCTAGATGAGGAGGAAAAAGAAATAGATGCCAAGTTGAGATACTTGGAAATGGGCATTAATAGGAGGAAAGAAGCCCTACTAAAAGAAAGAGAAAAGAGAGAGCGTGCCTATCTCCAAGGAGTAGCAGAAGAACGTGATTATATGTCAGACAGTGAAGTTAATAATACCAGGTCAACCAGAATAGAAACTCAGCATGGCTTGGAAAGACCACGTACTGCACCCCAGACAGAATTTAACCAGTTTATGCCACCACAAACCCAGCCAGAAACACAGTTTGCCCCTGCTACAAGCCCATATGCTCAATATCAGTATTCATCTCCTGCCCTGCCGACTCAAGCACCAACTCAGTTCACACAGCAGTCACATTACCAACAACAGCAGCCTTTGTATCACCAGCAGGTTTCACCCTATCAGACCCAGACAGCATTCCAAACAGGAGCTACTATGTCCTTTACCCCACAGGCTCAACCTCCGCCATCTCAACAGCCGTCATATCAACTCCCATCGCAGATGATGGTGATACAGCCAAAGCCAAGACAGACCACATTATATTTGGAGCCTAAGATAACAACAAACTATGATGTAATTCGCAATCAGCCTCTCATGATAGCACCAGTTTCAACTGACAATAGTTATGCAGTTTCCCAGCTGGGCAGTAAATACTCTACCTTGGACTTAAGGATAGGACTAGATGAGAGAAACAGCATAGCAAGCAGCCCTATATCAAGCATATCTGCAGATTCATTCTATGCAGATATAGACCACCACCATACACCCCGAAATTATGTGCTGATAGATGATATAGGAGAACTTACTAAAGGAACAGGAGCTCTTGGTTCCAGTTTTAGCCTCCATGAAAAAGATCTGACCAAAACAGATCGACTGCTTCGCACAACTGAGGCCCGGAGAGCACAAGAAGTGTCAGACTTCCTAGCACCACTGCAGACTTCCTCTAGGTTACATTCCTATGTTAAAGCTGATGAAGACCCAATGGAGGACCCTTATGAGCTCAAACTTCTGAAACACCAGATAAAGCAAGAGTTCCGTAGAGGTGCAGAAAGTCTTGATCATCTGGCTGGCCTGTCGCAGTATTACCATGGAGAGGGCAGCTACAGGCATTTTCCAAAATCTGAGAAATACAGCATAGGTAGGCTTACTCTTGAGAAACAGGCTGCTAAGCAGCTCCCAGCAGCCCTCCTATACCAGAAGCAGTCAAAACACAAGAAAGCCTTGATAGACCCCAAACTAACAAAGTTTTCACCTATCCAAGAAAGCAGAGACCTTGAGCCTGATTATTCAAGCTATATGACTTCTAGCACTTCAACACTTGGGGGAATTACTACTAGGGCAAGGCTTCTTCAGGATGATATCACTTATGGCCTTAGAAAAAACATCAGTGACCAACAGAAGTACATGGGGCCACCACTGACGTCATCCATTGGAGCAGGCCTTGGGACTGCACTAGGTCCAACAATGAGATCCGCACTACAAGATGAAGCAGACAAGTCTTATAGCAGTGGTAGTAGATCTAGGCCCTCATCTAGGCCCTCCTCAGTGTATGGGCTCGATTTGTCATTGAAAAGGGATTCTTCCAGTTCTTCTTTAAGACTGAAAGCCCAAGAAGCTGAACCTTTAGATGTTTCCTTTAGCCATGCAGCACCTTCCGGAAGAACTAAACCCACCAGTCTACCTATTAGCCAAAGCAGGGGAAGGATCCCAATAGTAGCGCAGAACTCAGAGGAGGAGAGCCCACTAAGTCCTGTAGGACAGCCAATGGGAATGGCCAGAGCAGCAGCTGGACCCTTGCCACCAATATCTGCAGATACCAGGGACCAGTTTGGATCGAGCCATTCATTACCTGAGGTCCAGCAGCATATGAGGGAGGAGTCACGGACTCGAGGCTATGATCGAGATATAGCCTTCATCATGGATGACTTCCAGCATGCCATGTCAGACAGTGAAGGTAAATTAGGCCTCAGACTGGTATCTTACTATCACAACGCAAACCCTCATTTCTATGCATGTGTCTGATTTTTGTTACACTTCAAAGACTTGTTCTTTTTCTGTTCCTTGGTGCATCTTCTGTGTATCTACATTTTTGGGGGTTGATTTGTTTTGTCTTTTTTTGTATTTTTTATTTTACCCTAACAGTTTCTGGATGGTGTTAAGCTACTATAGCATGCTACTATATTGTTGTTGATTTGCTTTCCTTTTGGTTTGCTTGTGCATTTTCCTTTTCACTTGTTTATGTCTACTTTTCAATGATACTGTGTAGAACATTCCATGTACAATACAGACTCTGCCATCAGTCTTTATGTGCAGCTCTCTCCAGTGACTGTGAATCATTGAACTTATCTGCAATAGTTTTTGTTGAGATTTGGAAATAACCTCCCAAATCTCTAAAAACTCCAGTAATTTTATGTGCATGAAATTTCATGATAGAACTCAAAAAATGATAATTCCATCTCCCGATGCACCAATTTAGATCTGTGTTTATATAGAAATAGTTTGTTCATTAAGTACATATTATATGTTAGAGCCATATAGAGCTTAACACGATAGCAAAATAACATTCTACATATGGTTTGTTGAAAGCATCCTGTCATGTGGACTTCTGTGCATTCAGAATTGTGATTATGTAAGATAATTTGTCCTTTGGATGGTGCAAGACAATCTCATCCTTCAATAAACTTGCATAAAGTATTTTACTTCTATTGATGGGTTCTGCAGCGTAGCTGGTTTTATATGCACCCCATACACGTCTGCCAAACAAGCACAAGAGTTTGTCTCACTTAAGTTCATGAAAGGAACCTTTCTGATGTATTATAAATAGTGCAATTAAAAATGCTGCTTCTGAATAAGTACAGCAGAATGTTAAAGCTGATGTTGAGTATTTAATAATTGCAAATTATGTATCAGTTTTGTTTGAGTCAGTTCAGACAATATATTCTAAATTGTTTAATTAAAAGTTGATTAAAAATCATAAAGACAGTTTGAAGGCAAATGAAATGATTATGTTCAAAATTGTATGCGCTCCCTTAACTTTTTCTTATGTGTATTTACTGCACAATAAAAGAGACTTTGCATGCGCTCTATTGTCTGTAAATGGCAATGATTGTCTCAAAAGACACATTTGCATGATTATGAAGTAGTATGGTTTATTTTTCACATTTCTACTAACCTCCGTTCATTATTGCATTATTGGTTTTTTACACATGCTGAATCTTTCATAAGCATTAGAAAAATTGGTCTATTTGCCTTTCTCATACTTCATATTTAGGGCTTTGTTCTGTAAGTTTCTCTTCATGTTTCTTAGATATTTATAACCCCCTCATGAACTCTATGTTTCAGGAGAGAGGCAGGGTCATCAGCTTTTTTGATATTTATCAGAAGTTTAACTGTTTTCATTGCCCTTTGATTCTTGGCACACAGAGTCCTATAATTAAATCTGAAAACAGTTGAGAGGAACTCCCCAACTTGGAACTCACATCATTCTTCCTAAATAAGCAGATGCTATCTTGTCTCCTCTCATCTTGTGACTTTTATGGGTCATTCTAGAGTCACGTTGTGAAAGATACAGGACTTTTCCTTCTGAAAACTAAGGAGAACCAACCTGGACCAGAAAAATCCAATTTGGTGCTATTCTACCTCATATGAACAGGTCATAGGGAATTATATATCTGCCTCACAGTGCATTATGTTTCTCATATATATCTGTACAAGACATACATGTAACGCTCCAAGTTGAACACGTTTCAGTTTTCAATCAGTCTCTGATTTGCTAGACCCTTTCAGTAGTACTCTAACTCAATTCATATATTCTGTATTAGATTGATGTTTCACTCAGGGCTTCCCCTTTCAGCAGTCTTTTTCTAACTTCTATCAAACTTTTGTCTTCACAATAGCTTGTTTCTTGGGAAACTAAAACACTTTATGACCTTATTTTCAAATATGCTGTCGAATAGCAAGTAGCCTGCATTGAAAATAATTACTATAATTTGTAAGATGTAAGATAAAAAGTGTTTAAAAGAAGCAATTACATTTCTATAGAAAGTTATGGCTGCCTTTTTTTGAGACTGCACTCTTCTCTGTAGTGCTCTGCGCCCTCACAGTGGGCAGCTCTTCGGGCATGTTTCATCCAACCTTTTAACACATTTTGCTTTGCAGCTTCTCTTTATTTTAAGCAGCTGCTGCATGGTCTTGATGAGATTTCATTAAAAAAAAATCAGTCTTAAGCACTGTCTTAGGAAAATTGTTCTTGTGCTACAGCTTGATTTATCATCTTAAGAGACTTTTAAAAATTAATTTAAGTTAAAATATTAAATTTAAATTGTTTTTCTTTGGTTCAGACTCAGAGATATGCTTGACTTTCTGTTCATTTTTATAAATTACATCCCATAACAAATACTAGAAGATAATGCAAAAAGGACTTTGAGTCCAAACCTTCTGTTTTTCACTAAGTACATATTGTAAGAAATCTTAAAACTGTGCTTCAGTACACAAGTAGTGCTTACACTGGGATTCCAAACTTCAAACAGGTTAAAAAAGTAGCCTTAGTGTCGAAAGAGCACAACGTCCAGAGCTGCCCATTGAAAATAAACAGCATTTTGAGCTCTTGAAACACCTGGAATTTTCTCTGGGTTCCCAGTACCATGAAAACTCTGATCCAGCAAATAGATCTCTGTCAACCCCACAGCTGCCACTTTCCACACACTATTAAGTATGCTGAAAATACTAATTTTCAAGAACGCTGAAGCTACTATTCAATTTTATGGATATAAATAGTCCTTGCTGTTCAGAAGATATAAAATGTACCTTTTCTCACCTCAAGTATTTTTTTTCTTTTATGCTAATTTGGCAATTCTTCAACAGAGTTTAGAAGTTTAAAATTGAGATATCAAGATAGCAACACAGCCAATTCCTTGTAATTTTTCATCTGTGGGATTCAGAGTGATCACTGTTACTTCTCTGATTGAGTTTCTTGGACTCCGTGGCCTGTAGCTCAATCTCACCTGGTTAATCTGTTTGGGTGGAACCATCCAGCTGCATTCTGTTAGTCTTAGAATAAAAGGATGACTTCTCTAAGACTGTCAGTGGTTCATCTTGGTTGTTCTCAGGTTTCAAGCTGTGACAAATCCCAGCTGTGCAACCCAAAACCGATGGTGTGTGTATGTACATGTGAGTGTGGTGTGTGTGTGTCTATATACACAGCTGCAACTTCTTAAATTTCAATAAAATGCACACATTCATCGCAGTTTGATAAAAAAAAAGAGGTAGGCTGGTCTGAACTGCAGTATGGAATTGTACATTTTCAAGAGAAGCAATCCAGGAAAAGTTATTTCAGCTGAGGCAGGAGGAAAAAAAATCATTCTTTCATCTGCTCAGCTGATGACTCAGATTGTGATAGCCAGCGTCAGCATCTGGGGTTAGGAATATGCATTAGGTTCTTCATGCAATCTTCAGAAAGAAGTTCTGTCAGGATGAGTTATGAATGAGCCTACTTTGTGCAGGCAGTGTTCAACTGGCATAAATGTGTAAAGCATGAAGGATTTGCATGCAAGATTATTATGGTCTATTGATAGCAGTTAATCAATAACTAATCAGTAGCCAGATAAGCATCGACCTCTAATAATGTTCCTGGTAATTCATATATGCTTATCTAAATAATATTAATATACCATTTAATGTTAGATTAAGTTTGGGCACAGTTATGAAGGAAGAGACTGCATAATATCTGAATCAAGATTAAGAATTTTCTGAAGGCTTCATATAAGATAGAATGTTGGTTTCACCACATACAAAGCATTATTTTCAAAAAAAAACATGCATATATATTATTCCTCTTTTTGGAAAATTTTAAAAAAAATAGTAGTGAAAAAACACAACTTCCTTTATTTTATTAAATTTTTTTTCAAATTATTTCTTAAACCAAATAGATAATGTTTACTTCATAACTAAATAGGAAAGATTACGAACACTACCATTTTTCCTTTTAAATTCTTTTCTGTATCATGTGCATTCACTCTTGTTACTATAGCAAAACCTGACCTTTTTAAGATTTGCAATTCCTTGTGGTTTTGCTGAAACAAATCTTGTCTTCCTTTGATTTCCAAATTAATTTTAATTTAATAATTAATTTCCAAATTAATTAATAAAGCATAAAATTCAAACTTGCCTTACATTCTACATTGCATTACCTGCACAATGCTTTGGTTTACACTGGCTGACAACAGAAGAAAACAGGACATGATTCTGATCCCAATGGAGTGACACCTATGTCAGTTGACCCAATAGTCAGTAAGCATAAATATATACATTTGCAATATTGATTTCAGTGAAATGATGTTGTTCGATCCCCAAAAGATGCCTAATACAACATTTTTTATAGAGATTTAAAACTGTTGCAAACAGAATATTAGTCTTGTAGAATTTTTGCAGAAAAAACATTAACAATCCATACACAAAGGTTCATGCGGCAAAATCGGGGGATGGAATTCAAAATGAGAACATCTGCAATATTACTGCTTATAATTTCAGTTACATAAATTGGTTTCCTATCTTTTTTCGATTTAGGGTTGATATCAATTTCATAAAGAGGTCATAATTTTCTTATATATAGTTCTAGATTATTTCCAAAATATTTTGAGCAGTATTCAGTTCAGAAATTTGGGAATTAGTGGAGTTTGGCTATTTTGGATTTTGATTTGAATTTTCTTAGTTTGTTTCAGGGTTTTTTTTCTTAGTCTGGTGCTAAGTAACTAATATGACTAATTTTTTTTACAACAAACATTTTAGAAATATGTGAAATCTGCAGTGTATTTCTTAGCTGCCAGAAGGAAGAAGTAGCTATAGTGCTGGGTAGATTTCTTCTGTATTTATTATCAATGGTTCTGACATAAACAGAATCTTCTCCCTTTGCTGTCTCACAGCTAAATAATGCTCAAGTTCAATGTCTCAAGTCTCATCTCTAATTCTGCTTTAGCTGCATGGCCAATTAGTAGCCACTCTGCATGTTTGCTATGCACAATGCACATTCTTGCCCTTTGCCCAGCACTGGACCAGAGCATTTGACCTGTCCTTGGTTTTCAAAGCCTATCATCTCCGTCGGGAAGAAACAGATTGGTTTGACAAGCCCAGAGAGTCTCGTTTGGAGAATGGACACATCCTTGACAGAAGGCTGCCAGAGAAGTTGTCACACTCTCGGCCACTAAGTCAACACCAAGATCAAGTAAGCTGTCAAATAAGATGTGCCTTTAGTTTTGTAAATGATTGATAATTTAATAATCCTGTCCAATGGTTCCCATAGGAACTACAGGATTACTCAAAATCCAGCTACATTCAGCTGAAGTGCTGTTGAACCTGTATTCGTCGTCAACATTTGATGATGAAATTAGATTAACTTTCCTCTACAATTCATTATGAATTTTTCAGGTTGTCTTTTGACTATGAAAAATAACTGAAAATATCTATACCTTAAGTATTCCTGTTGGGGATAAAAAAAGAAAAAATAAAACAATTAGTCTCATTTTCTCTTACCAGCTTTATCCTATCCAAATTCAAGTCCCTTCTTTTACTAGTTGAAGGAACAGAATTACTTTTTCCTGTTGACAATTTTTCCACTTTCAGTTGGTGAGTATAATCCCAACAGTCTGTGATTAATTATTGAATAAATCAGCAAAACTTCATCAATCTAATACTTAGAATATTTTATTTATTAGAGAGAGAAAGAAAAATACCATAGTCTGCTTTTCAAGCTTGACAACTTCGAAATCTAGTTTACCTTAGTGTACCATCCCATTTCCACTTTTCATTAGCAAGGTTTGTGTATTTCAAATCTCTAAGGTCTTCAGTTGCTTGTTTCAGTTGTCATTTTTGCTGATTGATTTAGGTTATATCCTGATATATTCTTACATTTTGATTTAGATTGCATTTTGACATGAGATCCAATGAATGCAGTTTCCTCAAGACAAGAAGAAATAACCTCAAATTGCACCAAGGGAGGTTTAGATTAGATATTAGGAAAAATGTCTCCATGGAAAGGGTGGTCAAGCATTGGAATAGGCTGCCCAGGGAAATGGCGGAGTCACCATCCCTGGAAGTGTTCCAAAAACATGTGGATATGGCACTTGCGGACATGGTTTGTGTTGAACATGACGGTGGTACTGGGTTGACAGCTGGACTCGACCTTCTTAGAGGTCTTTTCCAACTTTAATGATTCTGTGATTCTGAGAGAAAGTATTGCATGGGCCCTTTGTGATACTTAATAGCTTATATTGCTCACGTTAATTCCTCAGATAACCTACAAAACAGGAACATCCCACTGTCATGCAGCCTCCAAAACTTTTAAGCTGGTGAGCATTTTCACTGACATTTGATGATCAAATGTAGGTTTTATGAAAAACCAGTATCGATTTTACGAAGTAAGTGTTAAGATATCTTACGATACAAGGTGTCATTTATTGTTCCCTCCTTTCCTATCCCTAGCATATATTGAGATTTACACACCCTAGGTTGTACTGGGCCTACCCATTTCTTGTTGAGAAAAGGGTCTTTACAAGATATAATTCTTACAGGAATCTATTCAAATAGATCCCATGAATCAATTTAATTGCAAGAAAAATGATGTTTTTGAGCCTTTGAAGCTCTTAATATCACTGGCAATAGTTTAAAAAAAACCTGTCTCTCTGAGCACTTTAATCCTCATGAGAAACATTTATTATTCTAAGCATACATAATTGTATTTTACCACTACAGCTTTCTGAGGTAAAAATTGAAAATTTTTCCTGAAAATCAGGATTGTCCAAAAGGATTACTGCTAACCCTGAGCTCTGTGATAAGGAGGTGGTTAGTAAGATGCATTTAACTTCTAGAGCTCCAGAGCTTTTGTCCTGGGAAACAGTTGCAAGGCGAGGTCTTAGTCACAGAGATCTGATCTTTGCTTTTTTCTGTCATGTAAATAGCACTAC
This sequence comes from Melanocharis versteri, assembly GCA_013397845.1. NCBI lineage: Eukaryota > Metazoa > Chordata > Aves > Passeriformes > Melanocharitidae > Melanocharis > Melanocharis versteri. Next base: position 213,830 of record VZTG01003814.1, read on the forward strand.
GCTAGGACTGGCTGAAAATCTCTGTTCAAATTTTTTCAGCAAGAAGGTTAAAGGGCCTAAGAGTTCTTGTTTTCCTGGATATTTCCAGGAAGAAAATATGTATTTTTTTTCTCCCTCAAGCTGTTGTGATATCCCCGTGCTTCTATGGAAATAGAGATACAGCATTAAAACCTTGCCAAAGGCATTTTTTTAAGGTTTGGTAAAATATGTGATGTAAATTGGTCAGTAAACATGTTCTGAATAATTCTGTCTGATGCCATGTAAAGCCTCTGCAGAAGAGAAGAAGTGATGTGTGAGGAGAAGCTTTACAACAGTTCCTTCTGTTTCCATCCAGGTTAGCTGCTGTCAGTAACACACTGTTAGAAAATAGTATCAACAGCTCTGCAGAAGGGAGAAATGCCAGTTCTCACCAACTCCACATCATCTACCTTACAAAAATGTTACTCAGAGCTTGTTTATGTTGAGTGTCTTCTGTGAATATTTGTTTGAGATAACTTAAATATATTTTCAGATACATCCAGAAATTAAATTGCTTTGAGACTAGATAAAAAGGGTCAGAGATATTTTTTAAAAGTTTCATTAGCTCCACGCCGAATTGTGAAACACTTAGCAGTAGAAGTAAATCAGTATTTACATCTCTATTTTTTAGTATTAGTATTATATTTTGAAGCTATGAAGGTAAATAATCTATATCAGGGCAATGAGAGTGGTGAGGCAAAGTAACCACTTCCTAAAGGCTTTTTCAGCCTTTTTTTTTGTGTGTAGCAAAAGGGTTACTGAATTCATTGTGCCATGCTGTCTGTCTCCTGTATCTATAACTGAGTCCTGCATGGGGAGCTGTAGTGTCCAAGTATAATGTACTCTAGAGACAAAAATGGCAAGTCATTCTCCATCCTGAACCATCCGAGCATTCCACCTTCACCCCGAGCTTCCTTTGCTGCAGATGATTTCCTGAAATCAGTTAGGAGCAAAGTATCCTGGTTAGCCCAGAAATTAAGCCATTGCAACTAGTTTAATATACCTTACTGAGCTCAAACCAGCCACAGAAAGAATAATTTGCATCAATAGCACTAACCTGCTTGCAATGTATCAATCAGTGTTTCCAAATACTCTTATTGGCTCTAAATTTGCTATTTTTATGATCTTCTGTGTTAAAAAATTAAAGTATTTTAATAACCACTACAATATGTGTACTCCAGAAGATTTTGTTTCACACATGTGAAATATCAATTTCCTTACTAGATGAAATCAGAACTGCTTGATTACATCCCACAGAGCCTGTACAATTGAAGGTAATAAATAAAGCACAACCCTGAGCTTTTGAAGCAAGAATGCAGTGGAGTGACAACCCTGAACCTCCAGGTTTCCATGGATTTCTTATAAACTAGCAGATTAAGCTCACATACTGTATTATAAATATTAAAATATATTTGTTTCTATAGCAACTTCTGTGGTGCTATATAGTAATCTGAAATCACATTAAATTGCAGTTCAATTGAATATCTTAATAGCCATTTCCCAATTTATTGATTCTGGACTGCTCCCCTGAGGAAGGTAAAACCTAATCAGTACATAATCTATTGTAGATTCCTCACTGATCCCCGTTGACCTCAACAGTTTGCTTAGTCACTGCCAGTTCACCAGCAACTTCTTAAACCTCCAGACATCAAGGGGTTTTTTACTTATTATTTTCTGTGAAAATTATTTGCATATCCTGAACTAAACTGGCTCTTACAAACAGTTTGGGAAAGAACAGTAGGAGGAGGTGCCAGGGCAGTAAAAATTCATGACAAAGGCATGGACAGAGAGAGTATGTTAAGAGGCAATAAGTAGTTTTTCAGTGAGGGCTTTTAAATACTTCCAGTCATCATGGGTGGGTCTTTTTAAGCCCTACATGAATAATAAAATCCTAAACTCATCATAATACCAGTATATTGCCATCAGTTCACTTAGGCAATATTTTTCTAATCACAAAAAGCAGGCAAGGGTCCTAGACATGAAACCTTTTGAATGCAATCCCCTATTTCTAAACACCCCAAAAAATTATACGCTTTTCTCTTCATTCATGGGTCACTACCATAATCTTGAAATTTAAGTCAAGCCTTTTTAGAGGCACATGGATATTTAGAAATTATGAAAAAGTGGGTCATAAGGTGAACATTGGGGCTAAAATGAGAAAATACCATTTGTGACAGAGATACAGAAAGCTACCTGCAAAGTTTTGTTCCACATTTATGAGGTCCATCTACTTAGTTTTGATTGTTTTCTAAGTAGCAAGGAGAATTTATTTTAAATTGTAGTAACCTGTTTTCTGTTAGAGACTTGGTTGGGGGGGAGCATTTTGTGATTGAGATTCTCTGGATATATGATGAGAAATGGGACATTTCCAACTTTGGTGTAATTGTTAAAATATTTAATCTAAAGAGTGAATTGTTAGCCACCCCCTCACTGTAATTCATGAAGGAATCTAGCTGGCAGTGCCTCATTTCTTAGTCACTCAGAAATGTTTTTCTGTCTGCATGCCAGAATGACTTCTGGAGCAAAGGTCAGTTTTGAACTTACCTAATTGCAGAAGAAAATGCCGCTCACTTTGCAATTTATTAGTGTATTTGTTAAGTTTTTATTCAGTGCATCTTTTGCAAATTATCTCCATCACTGGGGATCTATCAGCAGTAAGAACTTTCCACCTGAAGGACTTCTAGAGAACTTGACATTTGTGCTCTGCACAGAGGGAATTTAGAGGTTCAAGCGGGCAGAATTACCACAGCTGGAGCAATCCTTGGTACCAGCTTGCACAGGCCTTGTGTGCTCATGCAAGTACCTGTGATATTCAGAAATTAGGCTGGATACTGCCTAACTCACCACCCTGAGCATCCACCGTCTTGTTCCTGGATACATACCTCAGGTAAAGTTTCCCTTGAAAATGGTCATATCCCAGAGGACAACAGCCAAATGTAGCTGCTGCGAGTCACCTTATCAGGCCCTGTCTTACACTGGTGGAAGGGGAGATGCAGCAATATTTAAAAACAGGAACTACCGTGACTTTGGCGATCCGATCCAAAGATCAGTTGATACGTTATAGGTGTAGCTGTGGCCTGGAATATTAAAATACACTTCATGAATTTTATTTCTTAAACTTAAATACAGCACTGGAGAAATTTTTTCTTCTTGATTATCCTCTTTAACTTATGATATTGCCTTTTATGGGGCTTCCATAGTGTTTCTTTATCAGACAAAACACTTAAAGACAATGGAAAATGAAGTGCATTTTAAAACTGATCTTCTGTAGCAGTCTTAAAAAACCCCACAATTATTTGCCATTCATTTCATTTTTGGAGGGCCTTTGAGCTGACTAATAACATGGAACAAATGACCAGAACTTACATTTCCTGAGGAAGAGGATGATATGCCAGTGCTGAACTACGAGTCGAGTTTACTGAATGCCCCCAGAGAGGTGAGGAAGGATCTCTGTGACAGGGACAGATGGCAGAAATCTCTGGGGTTTGAAGCAAATAAGTGTGATCAAGTCACTTTTGCCCTGTGACCTAAATCTAGGCTTGTGGACTTACATAGTCTCCACTCCTGCAGCCATGCAGTGGAAGGATGGCCCCTCTGCACCAGTTTGTATTTCCACTGTCACAGTTGTGTGGCTTCAGTGGGATCCCACTCTATCTTCACTGGGGAAACTGGTGGAAAACTCAGCTAGAAGGGACTCCTGGCAGATACTCAGGTGAAGGGAAACCAACTTTAGTGGAAGTTAGAAGATGTGAACAATTGGAAACACAAAATAATTTGTGTTCTACAGGTTTTCAAATATTCTAGTAAATTTCAGATTTACTTGATAAATTTTCAGGCAAATTTTCAGAGAAATTTTCGGACAAATTACAGAATAATGTGTGTATTACAGGTTTTCAAATATTCTAGTAAATTTCAGATTTACTTGACAAATTTTCAGGCAAATTTTCAGACAAATTACAGAATAATGTGTGTATTACAGGTTTTCAAATATTCTAGTAAATTTCAGATAAATATGCTCACTAATGGTTAAAGCAAAACATCAAGAACAATGTAACTGTTCTCTGTATTATCTATTTACAGCAACCACTGGTTTTTTCCTATTTATTCTGCCACTTTCAGAAATGTGCTGGTCTGAAAGTAAAAGCCTAATGACATGTTCCATATAAGTACTGATTCCCACCAACAATAAAAGAATAATATACTGCCCTGCATGCTCATAAAATTCCATGCTTTTATTCAGACCTATATGAATCACAAAGATTTATTCTTCTCATAAAATTCTGGAAGTAATGAGGAAGAAATAGGTTCAAGAAGGAGACAGTCTTTATTTTCAGATATATTTGTTAGCAGTCTTGTACAATATGGCATTGAATATTCTTGGATTGTTATGTATTAAAAAAATGAAAGAAGATAGAGCAAGTAAAATAATATGAATTGAAGTTTAAGAGCTGCAGCGTTCCTCAGTTAAATTGAATTGCTCCCATCAAGATGGATCCCTGCTAAGGATCTATTCAAATGAGTTTGTACACCTCTTGTAAAGAGCAATATTTAGTATTTTTTATTTAATTCAAAATAAAATAGATAAATTCTTTCAGATCTACATGTGGCAAACGCATCACTTTTATTGTTATATAAAACTTGCTGAATTTCTGACAGTGCCATTAAAAACATAACACTCTCCCTACCCATTAATAAGTGACCTACGCTGTCATGGAACTTTATACACTTCTGGAAGTATTATACTATATGTTCCAACAAAATCCCATGATAAATTCAAATGTCTGCTGGATCTCATGTTCTGATTTATTCTGGAGTGCTTGTCCACTACCAAATCGATGATCTCCTTTATGTCTGACATTAATTACAGTCCATATTACTCTCACTGTGTTATGGGAGGATTTGAGTCTTCTAGATACAACATCATTCACTGGACAAGTAACTGAATTATGACAGCAGATGTATAAACTCTTCTGCTTACTGTGGGATTGAGCTAAGTAAGTCCCTTGACTTCTCCCTTCCCATCATTTATGTGTGCTATCCATAAACTTCATAAACTCTCCAGGGCAGAAACTAGGTTTGAAGTATTTGGCTTAGGAGGAGCTTAATCCCTTTAAATGCTAGTTAAATATAAATAATAATAATAAACTCTTGGCAGCAGGCTGCTGATACACTCAAGCTGCTGCATTGCCATGCAGAATAATATTGTCCCCTTGGCTCCTTGAGGCTGCTCCCTGAGGTCCCATCCTGGAGCAGGCACAGTCATGCTCCCTCCTCTCAGTCTGGGTGCAGCACCCAGGCTTGGAACTGACATGTCAGAGGCAGAGAAGTGATGGGTTCAGCTTTGCTACCAAAAGACCAAAACTGCAGGCAAAGGGGGGCTGTGATGGCTGGGAGGGGAGTGTTGCAACCAAAACTCTGCAGAGGAATTTTGGTGTGGGCTGGGGGTGATCATCCCTGGCAGGTGGGTCAGTCCCTTCAGCTTGGCCCCTCCTGTGCCCAAACCATGGGGAAAGTGGGATCACTTCAACAGGAAAACTGGCTCTTTAGAGTCTGTTGTAGGGTGTATTGCTTTCAGCTTTGACGTGGTCTGGGATCCGCCCAGGTAAATGTTAAGCATTTGCATACAGAATGTAGTCCTACAAGTTTAAGTTTGGGTCTTTCAAATGGCTTTTGGAATTTGAAGACAAGAGGTACATTGGACCATGTGGTTTTGTCGAAACTAAAGCAATAACTCATGGATGGTAACACATTAAACTAACCTTTTGTTTAGGTGTCTAAGAAAATAATTTTATAAAAAATACAGGAATTAGGCTTCATTTCATTCTTCTGTTAAACATTGTTTGAATAAAGGATTGAGGTTAAAAGAGGCTACAGAAGAGAGTGACCATTTCTAGACACTCAGAAAAATCATACCTAAAGCCATATTTGAAATTAATCTGGAGTTTTGGAAGCAAATGTTCATTATCCAGCAGAAGGAATTTGCAGTCTGACAAATGTCTTGAAACTTGGGGGAGTTTTTGAATTGTGAAGTTGTGATATTTCCCTGGATGAGATAAGTTTGTTTGCTTGTTTCTGTTGCAACTGTCTGAAATTATTGATGCAATTGATGTTGGTTTATCTTTTTATGACATGCATATTTGTGTTCCTCAGATAAATGGGAAGCCCCTGCAGTATATCTTCCCTCATACAAGGCTCAAACTACAGAGAGACCCAAAGGATCACACAGTTTCAGGTAAAAAACCCTCTACCAGACATGGTAATTAATTTGATTAACATGAATTATACAACAAATTTCCAGTATTCAGAATAGTTAAAATAGTTAAAATTAAAAATAGTTCCAGTGTCTATGCAGCAGGAAATTCATCGGTCAATTTAAATCTTGCTCATTGGCTATAACAGAAAGCAGCAGTGCATAAAAAAGGTCATGACATCTGTTCAAGATATATAAGCTATACAGACGTTAAAAACAGAGGAAAATCTGTTGGGTTATCCATATGAACAGTCTGTTTTGCTGTTGCTTTTTACGTAACTCTATATTCTCTGCATGAGTTCTTACAAAATAAGCTTGTGTAGGTGTTCAACATGTGCAGAACTGAGAATTTTATTCTTTCTGTTCTAGAACCCTACCCTCCCCCACCCGTACCCCCCATCCTCCCTCCCCCCACAGAGGGGGTTAGCAGAACAATCGGATCACATTTTATTTATCACAGGACTTCAGATTTCTTCTCTTTTTCCCTAACATTGACACAAATGTTCGTGTGTCAGAGTCTGCCTGCCAAGGAGATGAAAGTGGCAGAGGTGATATTCATTCACCTCCCAGGCTGAGAGCTGGAACTCAGTGATATTTTCATATGTCAAACTGCAAAAAGCTGCCAGTTACAGGACCTGGCACGGGTAAGGTCTGTCTGTTTGAGCTTTTGGAATTGCATCCTTTCTCACATCTGATACTGATATGGAACTCAAAGTTATTTTAATACACTGTTTTTGTTCTTTCGGAGGTAGATGCTTTGACCGGTTTTGTCGTGAAACCATCAGACTTCCTTTTAACTTGCTTAAAAAATTCTAATAGTGTATGTCAAACTCTGTTTCTGCACAGAAGTAATTACCGACTGCCAACCCTGGTGTTCCCTCGAGCATTAAGTAGAAAGTGGCATGAACTTACTTGAATTGCTAAATATTGTTTTCACAGGGTTTCTGGCAGTAAAGTCTTGATAATTTCCATCCTCGGCACCCACCTCATATTTAGGGTGTTAAATTAATGTTCTGTATGCATTATGAGGTATTTTCTTGTTAGTCAGCATAACACCCACCGATGATTTCAGGCTGCAGAAAGACCCCTCCACCCACACAGCCCAGTCTGAAAGGAGCTGCCAGCTCTGCTGTGTGTCAGCCTGTGCTGCTCCAGTCCCTCCCAGTCCGCAGGAACTCCGTGGCATCCTTGTAGGGATCTTTGCCCTGCGGGCTGATGAGTAATGCTGTGATCCATGCTGCTCTCTTACTCAAAAATAAGTAGAATTACAACCACACGACTGTAAAGCTCAAGATTTAGTGTTGCTGAAGCATTCTCTCCTATGTGAAATTACTTAGCCTCATGCAGTGGGAAATGCCTATTCTAAAATCTCGACTAATTCTCATGCTGGCAGTCACAGCCACACACTGTGCATCAGGGAAAACGCCTTGGGAGCAGTGATGGGCAAAACCAACCTGTAGATATTGACATCACATTTATTAATGCCCTGCACAAATGAGGTCACATAGGATCAAAAATTTACTCAGGGTCCAGCTAAGGTTATATAGCCAAATTAAAACTTGCTCGCTGCTGTAGCTATAGAATATTGTGCTTAAATTCTAATCGGAGAAAGCAAGCTTGGTTCTGACTACAAGCTGCGGTCATACTGTTGTGTTTTAGTCCACATGCATGCTTGGTGACCTGCACAGACATATTTCTGTATGATGTACACATAGATTTCCCTACAAATATTTAAAGGCCTAAATGCAAATTGTGCAGAAAAGAGCCAAAGGTAGAATTGGGTGGCCCTGAAACAGAAGAATTAGTTGTAGTTTTCAATCCTTATACATCTTTGGAGTACCATAACTCCTTGACTACGTACCTCCCTTCCTTCCCTTCTCTCATGTCTGAATGATTTATGTATGTGAAAACTCCCTTCAAATGTGCAGTGCATTATGCTTAGCCTTCAGCTTTCCAAATGACATCTACCAGAGATAGATACATGGTTTTAAAAAGAATTAAATTTTATTAAACATTATCTGCAAACTAATAGTAAGCCTTTATGTTTATTAACCAGACAGTATCTATTAAATAGAGGAAGAAATAAAAAATCCATTATGCAGCAAAAGTTACTTAAAATATTGGTAAATTAAAAAAATATATACTTTTATACCACCACAGCTATCTCACTACAAGAGTTTTGGATATTCATCTAGATTCCATGTTTGATTGCTTCCCTGGCTGGTGTCTTTCTCTTTCTTCATCTGTTTTTATTTCTTCCCTTTCTCTCTTTCTGCTTTTTCTTTCTCCCTGCCCTTCTTTCTTATCAAAAGTCCCAAAATGAGGTGTTGACTCATTTTGTCTGCATTGTTATTTTTTGCATAAACACAGGAAGAGTGTATGTTAAAAACCATAACCCTCAGTAAAGCTCATGTGGGGAGTCAGACCTTTCCAAGAGAAACAGACAGTCATTGATGAAACCACCCTTTCAGCAGCATCTCCAGCTGAAATTGCTGGATTCTTACAAGCCAGTTGGCCTCTGGTCCTGGGTGACCACAACAGCATATGCACCATCCACTGCCTCTGATTTCCTCACAGTATGTACAAAACATCCTTAGTCGTGGCTGTTTGAAAAAGCCTCTCCTATGTGATCATTTCTGCGCATGCAAGAGCAGTTTCTACTGATGTTTTAAACAATCTGTGTGCAGTTTGGTCAGTTCTGAAGCAGGAGCTGCCTGGGGACATGCCTGAGACTGGCAGGTTCTCCTCAGGGGATTAACGAACACATCTTCAGCATACAATTAGTGTATCTTAACTGGAGTGTGTGCACAGCAGGATTTGCACAGGGAAATGTCCCGAACTGTACACAATTCCCACTTGGAGACTTCCTGTAACTGTTGAGCAGCTGCTTTGCTGGGAAACTGGCCAGTGCTTCAGCCCATTATCTCATCTCACTGGGGTTCTTGGGCCAACCTGGGTATCCATGATTCAGTGTGCTGGGTCAGCCCAGATAACCAGCTCTACCACTGCAGCTGTAACCACAGGACAAGCTTGAATTTCATCCTAATATCACCATTATATTTTGAATTCCACAGGTTGCATCACAATTTTACCACAGTAGAAGTTACTGCCTGATCATGAATCCAAAAATTGTAACATTCTGAATATCAGTAATAAGACTAGTCCCTAATGTTTTAAAATTCAGGCTTTTTCACTACATATTATGTGCACATGTATTTGGTTTATTTACTTTCTTGATTAATGAAAACTGACACTGAGGTACAGATGCCTTTGATGCCTCTTACATAACCTGGCATAATTTTGCACACAGAAGCATATAATGTGAATTTTGGCATGTGAATGAGGTGTTTAAAGATTGAGGAACCAAGCCAAAATTGTGATGGCAAGAGAACAGTAGTGCTGAATGAAAAATAAACATATACATTCTCACTGGCGTCTCTCTTGAAGGTTCTTGTTTCTTTATTATAAGCCATAATCTAGAACACACAGATCTACTTTTCAAGATACGCGGTGTCCCCTCCTCAGAGAATGCTAAGTGGTGTGAAGGAATTTCCAAGAATTTACTCTGCACAGACTGATTAATAATTTGCAATAAAAAAAAAAAAAAATTAAAAGAAGAATTGGCATCATGGTTATGCTGAGGTGCCAAAGCAATGACGGCAGCAATCAGTGAATGATAATATAGCAGTGTTTAACACTCCAGAAACTCACAGTTTGTTTTCACTGGGAGTCCCTTGTTCCTTTTGGATCCTTTAGCAGAGCAGCATAAGTGCTGTTTTATACTGCCAGATTATTCTCTTCTGGTTTTTATCATGCCATCATTACATTTGAAAAAGTGAATTAAGGATCTGGCTACTGAAGGTAATGAAAGCACTGGCAGTACCTTTGAAAATGTTGCAAAGATAACTTACATTGTGTTATTCCTGATGAAGAAGTTGCTTAGGCACACTCGAGGGAAAAAATCCAACAAGGCAGACACATCTCAGTGCATCTATAGGTATGAGTGCACTCAGTCAAAGGCAATTTTTGCTCCTTTATCTCACATAGGCTGAGTCAGAAGTAATTCTTCCTTTTTGAAAGGAGGGATGTTCTGTGTTTGCAGGAAAAAAAATGTACCTTTGAGCAGCCAGACTGTCTGTGTTGGGGAATATCCTCTTCAATTCTGGTTAAAAAAAAGGAGAAAGAGGCAGAGAAATAATTCAGAAAAATCTGCAAACTTGGCAGTGGAGTAAAGAAGTGAATTAGATGGTGGGCAGAAGACTGCATCCCTAATCGCTACCTCAGCAGTGATGTCAATGAAACTGCAAAGAGAATGACAGGGTAGCTGTAATGCTGTACACACGTCAGACATGCCTCACACTCTCCGTGAGGATTGCTAATTCCTGCAAACAACACCACACTTCTGCAGTGTGCCAGCTCATGCAGTGCTTATCCAGATAGAGAGGAAGGGAATTCAAAGGGTTTTCCTATACCAAGACCTCACTACTGTAGTCAGTCTCTAAATAAACAACCTTATATATTAAAGATTCTTTCACCTGCAAGTTCAGCAAAATTAGTTCTTACAGCAAAATACTAAAGTGGAATGAATATGTGATAACTAATCAATTAAAAACATGTTAAATATAGTCACAGTATGTGTTCAGTGTGAGAAGTCAGAGAGTGAGAACTGCAACCTACCCTTTGTCCTCGTACTCTTAGAGGATTACTTATCCTATTCTTTCATTTAATGTTGTGAAGAACTGAGATAATACTTTGCACAAAAAAGCAATACCCTCCTCTAACATTCCCTTGTCACTGGGGAAGGACTTAAGCCTTAATTAAAGGCCATCGTTCCCTCAAACACTAACTCCTTATCAGACACATGGCACAGAAGGTAAAACCCATAAACGGAAAGGGACTGAGCTGTTACAGTCAGGCTGCATCAGAGAGGGAAGTCACATGGTAGTAAATGAGAACAGGACTGGAAATAAAAGGAAATACAGATGTCTGGTTTTGTCTTAATATCAATTTTAGAAAGAACTCAGTACTGTTAAAATTTTCTAAAAACAAACAAACAAATTCTTCTGTGTGTTGGGAACACTTTGTAGAGACACAGAGCATATATTCCATATTTATGTTTCTTGTCTCCGAATTATTTTAATTTGGAAAGAATTAGTGTGTGTATTTAAAATACTTTCCATGAAATCTTTTTGGCAGCTCAGTTGTTTATGCATTTTTCAGTATATGAATGTTTGTTGAAGATCTTGAATGGAGGTAATTGAGAGGGCAATGTGTCTGCTGGCTATAAAGGTTCAATTTGCTTTCATAGCTGTCATGCAGAAAAGGCTGCAGGAACAGATCACTGCAACACTGAATGTTAGAGTTCAGTCAGGCCTCCAGATTTCCATGGAAGTTCAGCTGTCAGTCAGTGGCATCTATTGAGCCATTGGTGTCAATCAGTAAACACAGATGAAACTCAGTGCCTATAAGAGGTTTCATAGATTTAAAGCAACTGTCTACCATAGATGGCACCATAGATTCTGATGTGACAGATCATCCAAAAAGAAGAGACCTTTATCTTGTTTTTAAGTAGATGTGATAAATGCTTCAAGATGCTAATTCATAAAACACTTTATGATCCTTCAGGATGATAACCAGTGTGCAAATCAGCATGAAGCAGATTTGCAGCTGATATAAATCAATGTTGAGCTATTAAAACAACTGCAGTATATCTGAATTTCATCTGCTCGTGATTTGACTTTGTGTGTATTTTATGCCTTAATTGCCAATGGCCAAGAAATACAATAGCTGAGTAGGTATAATCATGTTTCTAGGAAACAACTTCATTTAAGCTAATTTTGTTAGAAGCACCAAAACAGTTCTCCTGAGGACATTCTTGAAAATGCTGTACATAGACAACCAAACTCTGATATGGATCATCATGTTATATATTCCAGAGAATTGCATAAGAATAACAATGCAAATAAAAATTTAGGCTGGATTTTATTATACACATAATATTTCCTGCCCTTTTTAAGTTCCTGAGTTAACTTGGTTTTGTTTGCTTTGTTGTGTTCCCTTTCTCTCTGTTCTCCAGACTTTAGAGATTTCTTTATCACAACTAAAATGTCTAAATAAATAACTTGCATTTCTTCATGGTAATTTTAACTCTGACCTCTCCAAGAGAAGTCATTGACATTTTTTCTGTGTTTGAGCCTTCTGTTCCATGTAGACAATGGAACAGGGTGTAAAATTGTTCTGGCAGATAAGGGCCTACCAGGACCCTAGCATGTGTCTGGTCTAGATAAGGCTGGAGGAGGAATGAGGAGATAATGTCTAGTAAATGAACACAGGAGGAAGGTATGTTCTGTCTCCCTTCATGGCCAAATAGTGTTGAAAGGCTTCCTATTGTTTGATTTGATGGATATGTTCTCATTGCTATAACATGGTACATTGGCACATTACAAAATCTTTCCTGCCTAATGTCTCATTTTCATGCTTTCTTCTCATGCATTTGCTACTATTGGACCTTGACCATAAAAAGATCACCCTTTTGCTTCCTTTCCATAATTCACCATTTTGGTTTTGTTCTGGTTTGGGGGATTTTTTATATTATTAGAAAGTGATGAAAAACATATTTGGACCAATCTGTGCATTAGGTCCTGGATCTGAAACACAACACTTAATCTCTATTTTGAGATTTAAGCATATCTCCCACTTCAGACTAGTCAGAGAGAGGTGTTGTAGCCTTGCATTTTGCAGTTTAAGCCCATTTCAATTTTTCCCATTTTACTTCTGTATAGTTTCAACTTCAAAGCACACAATATCAGGAGGTGTTAAAATGACTGTGGGTTTACAGAAATAGTGGGTTTCAGCTACCATCTTGAATGGTATATTTTAAGGCTCTTAGAAATCAAAATCAGTAGCATTTTTTTAATATCTTTCTTAAAAGTTCAGTCACCTAAAAGTCTATTAAAAATTCATATAGCTCTATTTCTAACTGTGACAAAAGTCAGATTACTGCTGACTCTCATACTTACAGTTTCCTATGCCAATTCACACAAACGGATGTGTGATTACTGAAAATCTGTTGTACATTCTAATTGCTTCTTTACTTTCCTTGCTCATATAATTAGACAGACAAATGGTTTCATACTTTCAAAAATTAGCCCAGAGGAAATATTTGCTTGAGTTAACACATGAACAATGTTTGCACAGAGCTTCTGGGTCACGTGCCAGAATTCTCCTGCATGTGTTGAAGTTGTTTCTACTGCATAAGGACCTACATGATGATTAAACATAATCAGTCCTTGCATTTGCTGCTGGAATGCTATTCACTTTCATGAGAGAAAACATTCCTGGAAATTTAATTTTCACTTTTGTGTAAAATCAGGACCACCAACACCAGCAAAAGCCTGCTGAGCCTTGAGTTGTTCAGGTTTTTTTTGCTCTTTTTTCAAATTTCTTTAACTTTTAACTTATGTAAGGGGTTATCAGCATTTGTTTGGAAAGGCAAGTCTAGTAATTCTTTCGATGCTGAAATGATTCCAGGAAATCTAGGCTGTTTATACTCTAATGGCTATAATGGAGCTGCTCAGCAAAGCAGTGAAAAGATGGTAAGATTTCGTGATCTTCCCTGTGACCTGAGAGCAACAACAACAGATTGGCAACAGTCTGATCTTTATTATCTCCATAAGGGACAGAAAAGGCTAAATTGTAATTGCAGGGCTCAGGTTATGGACAGCATATTCCAGCAAAGTAAATTACAGTCTTTCTGCTGTGTTGCTACTGTGACACAGTGAAGTATACAAGGAGATAGGATTTCATAGTGTCTGAGACAGATCGAGCTACAGAAGTTCAGAATAAATAAATCTAAAGGGACAGAAATTACCTCATGGTGGAAATAAAGAAAAAAGAGTGATGAATTTTGAACACACATTTGCACTGATGCTTGCCAGGCCACCAGCAATAGAATTTATTAGTGTCAGGTTGTTGGTTACTGATCATATATAATTTTTATATGTGAATATATGTATGTATACATATAATGAATATGCATCACTGAAATAGTTTGTGGTGTCTGGAGGGATATGAAATGACAGGTGAAATGTCCTTTTGAAAGTCACAGAGGTGGTTAATTGCCAAAAAAATTTCAATATTTTTCCTCCAAGTATGGATTTCTCACAAAAAAATAATTCTGCAGTTATTAAGCACTTGAAATCTTTGCTAGCATAGAATGGAATGGAATGGAATGGAATGGAATAGAATAGAATAGAATAGAATAGAATAGAATAGAATAGAATAGAATAGAATAGACCACAATGCAATACAAAAATACAGTGTTTCAGTCAGAAGGTACAAAAACCATTTAGTCCAGCTACTGATCAGTTCAGGGTGGAAGAAAACTAAAAGCATGTAGCTGAGAGCATTGTTCAAAAGCATCTTAAATCCTGACAGGCTTGGAGCATTGACCACCTCTCGAGGAAGCCTGTTCCAGTCTTTGACCACCTTCTCAGTCTAAACCTCTCCTGGTACAGCTTTGAACTATTCCCACAAGGTCTATTACTGGATACCAGGGGGAAGAACTCAGCACTTCTCTCTCTACTTCCCCTCCTCAGGAAGCTGTGGAGAGCAATGAGGTTGCCTCTCACAGCCTTTTCTCCAAACTTGACAAACACAAATTCCTCAGACGCTCCTCACAGGACATTCTTTCTGGCCCTTTCACCAGCCTTGTTGCCCGCCTTTGGACACATTCAAGGACCTTGACAATCCTTCTCAAATCATGGGGCCCAGACCTGCATGGGGTACTCAAGGTGAGGCTGAACCAATGCTGCACACAGTGGGACAATCACCCCTTTTGACTGTATGGTGATGCTGTGTTCGATGCCACCCAGGTGGGGTTTGTCCCCTTGGCTGACACTGCTGGCTCACATCGAGCTGCTGCTGACCAGCACCCCCAGACCCCTCTCTGATTTACAGCCGTTGCTCTCCCCACTTACACTTGTGCCCAGTGTCATAGGTCCAGGATCCAGCATTTCCACCTGATCCCATTGATCATAGCCCAGTGCTCCAATCTATCTAGATTCCTCTGAAAGGACTCTTGTTCTTCAAGGGAGTCAACAGCACCTCCCAGTTTTTTTCATGAACAAATGTGTTAATGGTGCATTCAACTCCTGTATCCAGACTTTTGACACACATTTTGAACAAACCTGGCCCTAGAATTGATCCCTGAGGAGCACTGCTGGTGTCCAGTCTCCAGCCAGCTGTCATTCCATTCACTACAACACTTTCAGCTCTGCCCTTCAGCCAGTTCTTCACCAAGAACAATGTGAACCCACTCATCCCACAAATGGACAGGTCATCCATGGGGATGCTGTGATAGCCAGCATCAAAAGGCATAGTAAAATCCAGAAAAACTACAGCCAGCACCTTCCCATCATCCACTGGCAGGCAACCTAAAGCTTCAAAGTCTGATTGTTCACAAGGTCAGCTGTATAAGTCAGTGGCTTACAAGCTAACAGTAGTGACTTAGTATCCATTTTTTGTTTGTTTGTTTATCAAAGTGTAAAAGCATTTTAGTTGCATGATCAACCTTGTCAAAGTTTAGCAATATATATTTTATTACATATTTTATGTATTTTGGTTTGGGGAGTAGGGTTTGGGGTTGATTTTTTTAGCTTGGCATGCTCCATCTTAAAGCTTTAGTTTAGATTAGATGGGAGAGTAGGATCACAGCCTTGGGAGATCAGTAAAAACAGTTTTAATTAATTACCAGTCTTCTCGCTTTGAAGAAACTTAAAAAGGATTGGATCTTTAGGTGTAAAATTCCCTTTGAAGAGATGTTTTCCTGAAGATATTTTCCATGGAAATCAGTACTCATAATTCAGAAAGGTGCCCTCTCTTATTCAAATCACAGTGATTTGCTTTCTGATGGTTAACTGGACCTGTGTCTTCTAAAGAAAACAGTAGTTCATTAATCTGAAAATCCACATGAGAAAGATGAATTTCCGGTTATATCAAAATAGCCTGAGAGATGGACATTAAGAGTCAACGTTTAAAAAAAAACAAAAAACAACCAACAAAGACAAGGGGAAAAGAGATCTGAGCAAGCATATGATGGGTATTTTTAAACTATTTGCATTCAAGGTTATAAACTGGGCAATGTCATTTCAAACAGAAGTAGTAAGCTCAATATTTTCAATAGATAAAGTATAAATAGGCTTGAAATCCCATCTTTACACGAGAAAATACAGCAAGACCCAAGTAATATATCTTTGTCAGCCAGAACAGAGCACTTAGAGCTCATTGGGGGAAAAGTAGCTCATTCATTCTGACTACCAGGAATGAAGGTTTTGTAATTAACCTTAATTTAAATTTAAATTGTAATTCAAATATTTTTCTAGTAGTGTTTTTGGAACAAACATACACACAAACACACGCTCACCAACTCCTGGGCTTGTCCCTTAGCAAGCATACCTCTACTTAATACATAATGTCAGTCATAAATTTGACTCTAAAATCTGCAAGCATAAAACTACAAGTCCTTCCAAAGTGTCTAGGAATAAAAAATCATCATATATTAGAACAGAAAGTATTTTTTTTATTAGAAGTAATATGGACAAAACCCTGCAAAAACTAACAAATTTGTCTGCCAAGATTTTCAGTTCCCTATCATAGGTATCCACATGAATGCCTCTGAAATCAAGTGTACACTCATTTATACGGCAAACTACTCTGCCATTCTGTCACAAATAAGCTATGAGAGGTGGAGATACAAGTACTGTGTATATGATAAAATCCTCACTGCGAGGAGTTCCTCTCCTCTGTGATGAAAAGCAGCCAGTCTTACAGATATATTGACAATTCCATGTGTTGACTGTGTGAGTAAAGATGCTGTGTCCTTGTTTGTGTGTGTTGTGTACCAAGAATAGTTATTTCTTGGATCTGCTGAACTTGATAGTTCCCAGTTGTGAGCTTCAGATCTATAAACACATTAATGACTCTTTCCATACTGATTGATCAGAAGTTCTCTGCAGAGCAGCCCACATGAATTTCTAAGTCCTCAGAATGGATTTATATTTAAATGCTTTTATAGGTGTATGCATTCACTTTATGCAATGAGGTACTTATTTTTTAAAAACTGTGTTTTCTAATTTTTTTAAGGACGTTTAGACTCATCCTTAGAATGGTGGTATTGCTTTCCCTACCAAGTTAGGAAAAAAAAACTTTACCAGTGCAAAATTTCAAATTTCCACTGAAATAAGGTAATTACTTGAAGTATTAATGCAGTTTGTTCCAATTAAACTGAAAAATCACTCTCCTCAAAAAAATTATTTGGAAATTTTCTAATTATGAGGAAAGCTGAGTCAAAAAGGATATAGATTTAGCTAAACTGAGATAGAAAAACATTTTTGGTCAGAAACACGATGTGGCAATCTTGTTTCTGAGACAAACTCGGGGCTGACTTACCAAACACTAACAGCACTATGAGGAAAAGCCTTAATCTAAAAAGATAAAGCTTTGCAAAGAGGTGGTGTGGTGACCTTCCTACAGCTGGTTAGTCCAATCACTCAGCAGGTTTGGCTTATGAAATTAATAAATTGAAAAATAATTATGTAACCATTACAATAAAGGTGGGGAAATCAGTCTTTCAGTTCCCAGACCAAAGTAAGAATCATCTCATGTGGAATTTCCTTCAAAGAAAAAAATCGTTTCGCTAGTATAGGAAGTTTGTTTGTTTGCTTGTTTGTTTTTTAAAAACAAGAGAGCATGAAAAATTGGCAATGCATTAGATTAGTTTTATGAGACTATATTTTAAGCTTTTGTTTTCACTCTCATTATTTTGTACATAAGGGAGGTTAGTTATCTGCTTCTCTCCAGCTAAAATAATGAGTGATGAAAATGTTTTTATCTCTATGCTTTTCTAAAAAGGGAGAAAATATGTGATTTAATGATGCTTTACACAGAATTATTGTATGCTTTTCCCACTGTTAATTTGCACATCCTTTGATGTGAAAGATGGCAATTAAGCGCAAATATTTAAGAGAAATAATAGCATCTGCCAAGTATAGGTTCATGTAAATGTACATGCTTTGCAGCTCAAAAGAGCAAGCTCAAGGATCTCTGTCAATGTCTCTGTAATTGTGTGATTCTAAAAGCTCAGCTATTATAATTTCTCAGCTAAATTGAAAGGATGTTGTAGGCATATGATAAAGCTATCCTTTGAATCCACACTTCATGTAGATTTCTAGCAATTTAATTCAATTTATTAATACTGCAAATAGATTGTCAGAAGAAGATAGGATTAGTTCCAATGTAATTTTTAGTGACTCAGTTGTTTGTGTTATGTCAGTCATACAGTATCTGCTCAAGAAGATCTTCCCATAGTTAAGTCTTTGGAAGAGCAGCAGATGTGACTGCAGTTAACCCTGATCTTCCAACCACAGACAGAAGTTATTTGGGACATTTTCAGTAACCTCTGATGACTTGTTCTCTTCCTTTCTTTCCAGTGAATTATTCATTGCTTCATCTCTGTTCAAAGTTCTCTCTTTCTTTTGATCACAGGCAATGGACTGGGAATCCGAGTTGTAGGTGGGAAAGAAATTCCAGGAAGCAGTGGGGAAATTGGAGCTTACATTTCCAAGATCTTGCCTGGGGGCAATGCAGAGCAGACGGGGAAGCTTATAGAAGGTAAGATAAATTCATTATTAAGAAATGGAGCCATGGGAGTGTTGGGAGTTTGTTAGAATTATTTATAACACACATTTTCTCTTGCACAACAAATGCAATCTTGTGCAAGGAATGAAGGCTAAACCTCCATGATGCTTAAAGCAGAAAAGGCCTGATAGAAAGTGATTTTATTTCTTCTATGGCCAAAGAGAGTTGCCATGATGAGCATTATTATGGCATGTCTTCAGAAATATGTGCCAACACGCTGTCTGCATGGTCATATAACATCAGCAAATACCATGGACATGCTATTTTGAAGACCTTTAACCTGTCTTGACCATCTAAGTATCCATGTTTGAAATTACTTACATTTCTTAGTTGCACAGCTAAAACAGATCCAGTTGTCTCCCAGTTACACGCACTAACTTTTTTTCTAAGTTCCCTAGAGTCATACCTAATGTTAGTTTTCCAGTTTAAGGTAACTATCCAACCTGCCACAACAGGCAACAGAGAGAAACAGATATCCACAGAAAAACAATTATCTCATCTAACTTAGACCTCTGTTTCAAGAATTGAACAGAGGTCTAAGTTAGGTGAAATAATTGTTTTTCTTCCTCCTTTAATTGGCTTTAAGAAAACTGCATTAAACTTCACATCATCCTTTAGGCAACCAGAGCTAGGTGAAATGAATTTGACCTCATTATCAATACATTTTCTAGGACTATTGTAATGTGATCATTCTGTCTAATAATTTATTTCTGTCATGACATGACTGCCACCTTCTTTTTATAACTTTCTCTGTTTATAGCTATTTTCTAATTCCCTTTTACATATCTGTATGCATCTGAAATGTCAGTCTATTCATGGAAAAACATAGAATACATTTGTTTCTATTTAATTCAACTTTTTTTTTTTTTTTTTTAATAAAACATGTATACAGGGAAAAATAACAAAAGAAGATGAGTAGGAAGAATAGTTCTTCCAGGAAGAATTCAATTCACATAAGTTTTCTGAAGGGTAAACATGCAAAAAAGTCATTATTAAATCAAATAGCACTTTGCAGGCTGAAAAACTGAGTAAAATTATTAAATAATGTATTTACAAGGAATAGTTTAACTATTCTGTGGGTATTACAAAACAGTGTTGCCTGCCAATATTTTAATAATATACAAAAAAAAAAATACACAAACCCCAGTGTCAATGAAATTACGTATAAACAGAAATATATTTCTTTTTGGCCTATAGAGTTGATTCTGATATTCATATTTAATGGGTAATGTCTCACTCATCATCTGATAGAATAGTGTTATTTTTAGGGCATGAATGATGAAAGAATTGACCCTAATTTTGTGTGTTTTGAAGCAAGTGCTTGTTTTGGCTCCCTCCATACAAATAAGTAGGTCTTTCATAACTGTGCTAGATCATGCATGCATTGTTTCTGTACCAAGCAAGTAAAGAGGAAAATGTGGTTATTCAACACTTCCCCAAGACTGGACATTTCAAGAAAGAGAATGAGCAGTTACAGTTTGGAATTACCTGCAGTCTTTTGGTTTATTTTGACAGGATTTTTTCTGGAAACTGAAGTTTAAAAAAGTTCTTTACTCACCATATAGGTTCATTTCAGCAGTGATCTTGGATTTACAATAACTACAGGAGACATCTGACATAGAAATTTACCTTTTAATCTGTTCACATAATATATTTTGAAGGTTTAATCCTATTTTATAGGAAGATGAATATGACGGTAAAATATTTATTCCTTTGTTTCATTCTCCCATCATATGTTCAGTCATATTTCTGATCCAACCTTTATAAAATTATCCTAGACTTGGATATGTTGGTATAAATCAACTCATCAAACTTGCTATATTTCATCTGTAGAGTTTGTCCACAGAATGTCTCAGAATATGTTTTAGTATTGATGTGTTAAATGTTCTGTCAGAGAGAAAAAAGATTTCCTGCAGAATGCACTTTGACTATGACACAAGACAGACATTTCCTCTCACTGTCATTTACCTTTAGGTCTTGCCTTTATATCTATTTTACTTTTTATGTTATTTTAGATAGCTATCAGAGATCAACAAAGAATATTTTACTACTTCACTGTGAGCTGGGGTTGGCTTAGTGGAAATGTGGCTGGTGTCCATTTAACCTCTACCCTTCAGAAGTGTTAAAATCCACTGAGGTCTTCAATCATTCTCGTATTGATCTGTGAAATCCAGCCAGACTGCTGATCTTATCAATATGGCTGATATTGTTATCTCCAAAAATATAGTCTGGCCTTCTTTCCTTTTTACCTTTTGTGCTGTCTCTCATGCCACAGAGAGAAAACATAAGGAAAACTTTGTATGTGATTATCTCTAAATGCATTTTTTCTTTTTCTGTGCAAGTAATCATGAGTCACTTTTCCTGATGAAATGCTATGTGACTACAGGTTAGAGTATAGACCGAGTCATCAAGTAAATATATACTAATGTCATTACAAGTTAATATCTTGACTCATTAGCCTTTCTAAGAACATGAATCACTGTGAAAATCCCATCAACTTAATTAATTCCTCTAATTCTAAAAACACTGGGTCAGGTCTGAAAATCCCACCAATAGCATAGGAAACAAAAAGGGATTTATTGTGGTTATGAAGGAAGACAAACTCCTACCTGCTCTCTGTATGACTGCATATAAAGAAATGACACACAGATAGCATTCCTATCCTTAGGGAATAACATAAAATTTTAGCCTATTTAAAAAGCTTTGGAGGAGTCTTAGTGCTGAAAATTTTATTTATAGTTCTGACTGGCAAATACCAGTCTTCTCGGTTCTTTCACCTTGAATTGCTTTCAAATGTCAAAAATACCTCTGATTCATCACTCATTGGCGTAACAAAAACTGGAGGTGGAAGACTCATTCCACCGAGCTCATCAAGTGCAAGGACTGTGTCAATTTGATAGATGTGTCTATGCTCTCCCTTGTGTTGACAGTAAGAGATCAGTTATATTCCACCTGGTGTATCTACTGAGGGAGTGGCATTTCAGCCAGCATTTTTCAGAAGTAGAAGAGCAGAAATAAAACGTTTATGTGTGTTACCTACTCTTACAAATTTGCTGGATGCTCTCAGCATTCCAGTTTTCTTACTGGACCATTTCAATAGGCTGAGTGGAGAGCCTGGGAACTGAAAAACAACAGGTGTCTTTGTTCCAAGTTCTCAATCAGCCAGACAAGCTGTTGCAATGGTTAGGTCATCTGATGTTGACTGAGATGAAGATATTCCCTGACTTTTTAGTCTCCTAGAAATTCTGGTAAACTAGCATGGTCTAAAAGCTAATGGTGAGCCTGGTTTGTGGTGATCTTACTGCCTTTGCTTGTACCCCACTCAGCAACGCTGGCACTGGTCAGACTTCTGTTAACCTCTTCCGAGCCCCTATGTGTGCATGTATATTTTTAATATGTATGGATCTTTAAAAATAATATCTTCCCAAGCTTAAAAACAGGAAAATCATATATAGTAAAGACAAAAACTCTTATGATGGAAAATACTGAAATAGAACTTCCAGCTTCTCTTTTATAGCAAATATAACAATGTAACTTGTCTAGCATAACTTACAGGGATGCCACCTAACTTATGAATCACAGAACTTCACTGTAAAATTCTAGAACATGAAGAGTCCATGCTAGCAAAGAGACATGCTATTGAATTCAATTCAGTTGAATTTTGTGTCTTATAATTTAATAAAAAGATTTGTGATACAGTGAGATTTTAAACTTCTGCATCCTGAATCTGGTTCAATAATATTATAAGATAAACTACCTGATAGACGTACAGACACTGAAAGATAATGACACCTGTTAAAGCTGTTAAGTAGGTCAGAGAGGAGAAAATGCACTGCTGTTGGAGAGTTCCATCTCAGTTAATGGTGCCCTCCCCTCAGTCCAATCCTTCAGCACCTGTTTTGATCTAGATTAATAATTACTCTTCTCAGGAAGCAGGAAACATTGCTCCTGAAAACACTGTGAGCGTCCTCTCAGAGCCACCTGCCTCCAAGAGCAGATAAAAGCACATCCAATGTCCTCAGCATCAAAGCCTAAATATTGAAAATAAGTTCTTAAATGTACTCAGTACCTTTTAGACTTTGATTCACCTGCTAAGAAATGGTCAGTTTTTCCAAATTGCTTGGTGGCCTTTAATTGTGCATGGCTGGCTCCCCTCAGGAGAGTATTTTGAATAAGTTGGTCTTTGAGAATGCCAGAGCTCCCTTTCATCTTTAGAAAACTGCAATCTCAGAACTTTAAGATACCTTCAGGAAATAAATTGAGGTCTCCCTGTTTCCTCTTATCCCTATTTATTCGTGTTTCTTTTCCCCTTATCTATAAAGTCTTACATATTCTTTTACATTTAATTGTCACAATTTTCTTCTGTAAGAAGACTTTTGATGCACAGCTCACTCTCTTTAATGCCCTAATACAGAATCAAATAACACTAGAATCATTCCTCAGATGGAGACTGAGAGCCTTCCTTTGGACTGTCATGGGATGGCACAGTTTATGACCTCTTGGATCCACAGATCACAGCCACAGTGTCAACGAGAATACTTTCTCACAAATCTGCCAGGAGGGAGAAAATGTTCACTGCTTATCACCAAGCAGCTTTCCACACCAAACTGACATATGAGATGAACAGGGTGTGCCAAACAAAATGCTGTTACTGACAAAAGAGGGCCACATCTAGACCAGTGGGAAGTGATTTCCACCCAAAGCAAAATATGATAGGGAAAAGGAGAAAAGAGCTATCTGGATTACCTCCATCAGGGAGCAGCCTAGCTCCTCGCCTTCAGTTCACAGAAGGAGGCAGACCCAGGAAGCCCTGGCAGAAGCTTGCCTTAACCAGAATGCCCTACAGCTCTCACTCATGATGTGGACTTTGGCTTCTGACCTAGTTCACTTCAAGCATCCCATAGCCTCAGGCTTCATAATGGAAGAATGTATACTGAGACATTCTTCAAAGGCAGAGAAGAAAAAGTCAGGGCCCACTGGGACTCTTATCTGTATATGTACAAGTATGGTTAGCACGACTCTTCATTATTTCCAGAACAGGAAAAGGAAAATTATGATAAAGGCATAAGGAGTTATATATGATGATAAGGAGAGCAGCTGCATTGTTTGGTGAAAATCTACTACAAAATACCGATCATTTGACCACCCAGAAATGAGAGTTAAAAATGAGAGACTAAGAAATATGAGAGCCCTCAGTAGCAATTTTGAGTCTAGGGAAAGCTGCAAATGAAAGCTGAAAGACAGCCAGCATGTTCATGGTGTTTAAGCAATCTCTCATGTACAAAGAAGTCTGCATTAAATGGAGAAAAGGAGTATTTATACTATCTACAGTTCTTCTTCTAAGGAGAATGTAAATAAGACTAATGAGCAAACTAGAGAGGAGATGGCCAATATGGGGAGATGATTATCTGTGCTTTGGTTGTCTAATATAAATAAGATGAATCTGGCCATAAGCAATATTGGGTAGAGGCTATTGCAATATTAGAATCATTGTTTGATCTTTAAAGATTTTTCTGAATTCTGGGCAATGACATCTCTGAATACAGGTAGCTTTCTCACTCCTCCACTTAAAGGTGCCAACTAGGTAGCTTCCAGAATATGTTTCACTCCAGCCATGGCCCAGGGATGTGTCCCTTCATGTGTTTTCAGATCATAAGTTTTCAATTATAGCTTTTCAAGATTTTAAGTCCTTGTCATCTTAAAGCATGTTATTTACTGACATTGGAAACACATGATTTCTTTCAAGTCCTCTCAGAAGGACAGCAGGATGCAACTGGATTACTGACCAGTCCAGGAAAGGATTATAAAGAAAATGTAAACAGTTTTTCTACAAGCTGTTTGATACATTTCTGGGCTACTTTAATTAGCACCAAGTGCTGAAAACCAAGGCCAGGCTGTCTCAGAAGGTCTTTTGTAAAGGCAGTACAGGTATAATGGCTGTCCGTCTTATCAAAGCTATCTCTTGTCATAGAGCAGACGTGCTTTGCATGTTGCTTGGAAAATGCAGTGTCACTGGAATGGTCATGGGCACGTAAATAGTTGGAAAGCCAGAACAAAAGCAGTAAGTCACTGTCCTTCTCCCTACTCTTGTCACACTTCCCTCTTACCCCTGAGTTATAGATGGGCACAAGTGTAACTCTGGCTGATCTTTCATCAGTCACTGGCTCATTTTTTTGGCGGGAATTGCATTAGGCTGCAGGTCTTCCTGAGTTTTAAAATACTGTAGTGAGCACTGCTTGCTGTTTAGACAGTTAAAATTGGAAACATTGATTGGGGCATCACAGTGAAAAGAGATTTTCCAGTCCCCATGAAGCAAAGGTAGCGAAGAGCCAGCATTCCTTCTTGAGCCCCTCTGATAATTACACTTCTGGCAGAAAGTAGATAGCATGATGAAGCTGGAAAATGATGAAACAAAATTAAAAGGAACACAAGAAGGGAAGGAAAAATTCTCAAAAAAACTGTGGATCAAGTCTTAAAAGAACAGTAATAATCTTTCCATTCTGCACTTCCGTTTTGCAGTTTGACTGCTTTAATTTATTACTGCATTGGAAAAAACACAGTATTAACTTTACCCTGTTCTCTGAGTATTAGTCTTCGTGATTTATTTTGCTATTCATGCTTATTCTGCTGGGTCAGAAGAGAAGAGAGCTTGCTCTCAACATACATCCTGGGCTACAGGCTCAGGTTTCTCTGTCCCACCAGAAACTGGCTTTATAAAAGATAACGTGCACAAAATAACAAGCAGTGCCGTGGTTTGGTTTTAAGCTTTGACCTAAAGCTCTTTAGAAAGGACTTAATCTGAAAAAAAACCCTAAATACCCCCAATCAGCTGTAAATCTTAACTTGCATAATTGTGCTCCTCTCATCCATGTATTTTGTTCTTCCTTGTACCTCTTTTTAATAGATAACCATCAAAGGTATAGGATTATTCTTGTTAATTGTGGCAATGGACATTCAATATACAAAAAAATGCCTTTAAATATTTTTAAATTAACTTTTTAAAGGAAATTAAATTAGCAAAATGGACACCCTGCCAAAGTGTATCACTTTACATGTTGTAATTAACCTAATATCTGCTAGAATGAAAAAAAGAAAGGCAGAAATCTTTCTCACACTGGTTTAGCCATTCCTTATGCTGTCCTACTGACAGTGGTCTCAATTCCATTTTTAATATGGCAAGAGTTGAGTTGTTCTGAGAGTTCAGTTTGGCCTTCTGCTAAGATATGAGAAAGAAATAAGAATTATCGGTAGGAATGAGAATCGTTTCAGTACTTGTGCAGCACTTGTAGAAAGAATTGGAAGTAGAAATACTTGCAGTATAAACAATTGACTTGGAAATTTATTGAGAGCTGGTTACTGTAACACTGTGCACGACTTTATTTACTAAATCTCTTTTGTGGTGGTTGAAACACACTTAGAAAATAGCACTTTTCCCTGCTTCAGAAAATATAGAACATATAGTTTAAGGAGTTTTAGGTTAATCTTATGGTGTCAGAATGATATAACAGGGGTTTTACAAGGGTACTTGATTAGAAAATTTCTTGTATACCTAAAATGAGATAAACCAGGTAAAATGAGTCTGTGATGTTTCTGCCCAGAATTTAATTGCTGTATATTTAATTTTTCTACAATAAAAATCAGCACTTAAAAGAGGTGTTAGAGAGTAATTTGCATCTAGGAAATAGTTGAGCGGCTCTAAAGACTGAGCTTTTAGGATCTTTTTTATTTAATCTAAAGCAGAAGGGAAAACTTAAGGTGTACTTATAAATTTTGTAAAGCCATGGGAAAGAAGCATTTAATGTAAACATATTATGACCAGTAAAAATATGACCCCTTGCGTAATGCCAGCTACAAATTTTTTCACTCCTACATTTAGTCTTGTCATGTACCACATAAACTACTATAGTTTATATCTTCTTTATGATCATCAACTCTGAAAATAACTTGTACAATTAATTATTGATGAAAATCAATTTTGCTAGAAAAGGCATATCATACAAATTTCACAAGGAACTTGGATTCTTAATAACAAAGAAATAATTTTATCAAAATATCCCTATGGAGAGGGGTGTTTTACAAGTCTTAAATAGGGAAGTCTGATTTACAGAAACAAGAAAAATAATCTGGATGCTTCAATCAGAGGGAAGTGGCAAATGCAATCACTAGATGTTCCGGTTAATGAAGTGAAGAACCATCACAAAGGTTATGAAAAAAACATTCGCCAGATGGTTTATAATCCAAATTGTGGAAGATCACTGGTAAGTGTCATTGGTGTCATAACTAGCTTTCAATAACATTCCACAAAGAGCAAATTAGAAAGTACTACTAGATATTGTAAAGTACTTACATGGAGCTATGCAATTAGTAATTTTCAAATGCACAGCTTTTGGCAGCAGTTACTTTTCAGGAGCTTGATGAACAGTTCCTGTTAGAAAGAGTATCCAGGTACTTCTCGGAAAGAACCCTCCGTGCTACCAGAGAATGTGCCTGAAGCCCTGTTTCTCTGAGCGCAGCAGGAACAGCAGCAGGCAGTGCTGTCCTCAGGCTGCCCACAAAGCTTTCTTGGCTCCTGCTGGCACCATGCAGCTTTCTGCTGTCCTCTGGGGTCACACACATGACAGGTGCTTTGTGGTTCTTCCTCTGACATTGACAGATACCACCCATCCACGTGGTCTCAGTTTTCTCGTCTTACTCTTGAATACTTACTCTTCTTCTGCTATATTCTGACACCGTGAATACTTTCAAGGCTCATTTGTTTCCATAGAAGAGTTTAATTCCTTCTTTCACTATTTTTAAGATCCTGTATTAAAATCAAGTGGATGTGTTTTCCTCAGAAGATGCAGGTATGTTTCCTGTGACAGTACTCCCAATACACATTGGCGGAGGTGGCAAGAGGTCTGTGACTTTTCTGGTTTGGCCAATTCTGGAGAGAAGATGGGTTTAGTTACTGCTTCCAAAATGTTCAGGGATAAAGCTACATCTTTAGTCGAACAAGGATGGTCTGTCTGGGATTGTAAGAGATGGAGATTCTCTAGATCATGTTATACCTGGTACACAGGCAAACAGCACAAGCAGAGAGACACACAGACAGTGTGCCTGCCCCCTTTGTATAGCTGCTTGCTGTGATTGATGAGAGGGACCTGAATTTCAGCTTGGAGCATCAAAGATATGTGCCTGTATTGCTCTGGTTCTTGTCCTCTGTTTTCAAGGATTGGCTTCTGTACAGCAGATTTACAAAGAAACCAGATAAATGTAACTCCTTCAGTGCCTAAACTGGGGCCAATTTGTCTTACCAGTGGAAGTCATCAAACGCACCCTCCCGTCTCCATTCACTGTGTAGGGAGCTTGGGTATTTCTTTTAGATGAACTGTCTCACTAACAACCTAAAATTCAGATGCTACAGGCTTACCTTAGGCATGCTGGGCCACATCTCACAAAACAAAATCAGGACATTTTCGTCTGATGTTTTTAAGGAACAGTATCTGTTTGGGTTCACATACATGGGCATTCCAGAAAAAAACATCTTGCTACAGTGTGAAAAAGCCTTTCACATAACCACTGAACTGTGTTATTTGATAGTGACTTCCCAGTGAACTGGGAAGCTAAAAATATTCTAATTCCATTTCCTACTGTGCAGATTACTGTGGGCTGAAACTTGCAGACTAGCAGTTTGATGTGATTGTAGTGAAAAAAATCTAGTGAAATCGCAGGGAGGGTCATCTTGAAGTACAAGTTAAATAAAGCTATGTCCTTATGGACTTTTTTTTCCTGCCATTGGGTTCCAAAAATGGTGTTAAAATGTTTTATGTTTACATGTAGCAATTTTAACCTTCAATGCCACTCCTGAAATCTGGATCTCTGGGAATATTAGGCCAGCCTGGCCACTCTGTGGAATGCTGTACTGATGTAAAACATAGCAAAGATTCAGGGCCCGAGGTGAGTTGTCCCCACTCAGGGTTTGTTCAGCTGAAAGTTGGGTGAACAGGAGTCCCTGTCAATGACTCTCAGGGGCAGGCTGTGGGTTGTTTGCAAGCCACAGTTCTCAGCAGTAGAGAGGATTACAGACAGCACATTTTTCTGCCCATGGAACTGGGCACTGCAGCAAGCAGGATTTCTTTAGTCACTTCTTATTTCAAAGTATTTTCTAGATAGAAGTATGCAAATTTGATTTTTCCAAGACCATAAGAAAGCTTATGAAGAATTGTTAGGAATTTACTGTTTAAAAAGATGAACTGATGGAAGTGGATTTTCTCACAGTAGAACATTATCTGTCTTCTACATGTCTAGGACACATATCTGAAATGGTTTGTCCCCGAGCTTCACTGCAGTGGTTTAAAAAGTGACATGGACATATAGATAAAGCCCCTGTTTTCTCTAAATATTGGGTAACACAGGAAGAGGAAATAGAGGTAAACAAAATATTTCCTAAATTACTTAAATTAAATCAGCCAATATCTTGAGATACTTAGGTAAAAAAATATAGTTGTGTAATCAAATTATTCCAGATTTCCAAGGTTTTCTAGACAACTTCTGAAGCATCTGGTATCAAGTAATTTCAGAGGAGATGCTGAACTGGGTTGTACTTTGCTCTGACCTAATCTGATCTGACACCTTGATTTTCTTACTCAGTTGAAAGGGTAAAGGAACTCAAAGAACAAAACAATATTTTCCTGCAATTAGTTTTGCAATATAGTACATTGCAAAATGTAAATATTATGGAAATTAATACAGAAAAAGCTTTAAATGTCAGCTTAAAGAAGGAAAACCACTATGAGAACTCTCAATAAACTGCAAAAATACTTTATTTCAAATTTCTTGAAGCATGTTCTATTCCAAAAACCTAAATAGGTCATCCATAAGGGATGACTGGGAAAATCTTGTATGGGAATATTCAGGTTTCTTTGAGAAAAAATAAATATATTATCATTTGACAATAAACAGAGAAAAGTGTTAATTAAAAATGGTTACTCTTTATCCAGGTTTATAATTCTGATGTTTGAGGCTTACCATGTGAAATTAGGTAAATAGGACTTCACATCTCTGCATGAAAAGTCTGGAAAAAAGCTACATTAAGTGTACTTGTACTGTAAAAATGCAACTTAAAAATTCAACTGAAATTGAAGATATTGAATTGAAAATTATCTAATTTATTAATGACTAAAGATTGAAAACATTTCATCAAGCAGAAATTGAGTCTTAAATGCTTATTTTTGCCCCATGTTCCAACAAAATGGAAATCTTTAGGAAAAAAACCAAAAGCAACCTATTAGAGAATCAAAATTTTTGGGGGATTCTTTAAAACTTTGGTAAAAGTAACTGATAGCAGACCTGTTTGAACTGTTTCAAATTTAAAAAAATAATAATTTGTTGCCTGAAATATTGCTTGAAAATTAGGAAGATGTGTTGTGTTGTGTTTTTTTTCCTGTATAGGCCCTACAGTGTTTGAGCCAAAACTCATTGAAATCTATATTATTACTCTTTGATTGTAATGGAGTCACTCGGATCCAAAATAGACATAGAACAGTATGATATCTCTCTAAATACAACAATAAGCGGAGTTCTATTAAGATCTTTGGGGTTTATGATCCATTTGAAAACTTATGAAATTACATTATAGGTGCATTAATATGTTCCAGACAACTTTTCAAATTGTTTTTTTAGGTACTTAAATATTATCGCTTCTGGAAAAACTGAATTAGTCATGATTTGGGTGGTTGTGGGGGATCTAGTTGATTAGAGAATGCAAGGATTTGCAGACAGTTATTTTCAACTCAGTAAGATGACAATAATCTTATAGTATAGCTATTTCCTGTGGATATTGGAGACCAGATTTCATGAATGATATGTGGTAGAATGAGCATTTTTAGGCCAGCATGTACTGATATTTTCTTTCACAGAGTGAAACTAGAATATAAAATGTAAAAGGCTTGAAGGCAAAGAGACTTCAGAGAGCCAACCTTGGTGTCTGGCAGACATGGGCAGGGAGCAGCTAGGTTCTCCAGGGTCTGAGCTCTGCTTAAGTCTCTGAAAGGACACAGCATCTGTGGAGTAGTTCACACTGCATTTGAAACGTAGAATATTTCCAAGTCGTCATATATATGGTGTAGCTGATCCTGACTGCTTTTACGTGAAAACGCAGTGCAGTACCTGCCAAGGGAACAAGAAACCTCAGTTCCAGGCCTTCCCCAACACAGATGACGTTGAGTTGCTCAGATATTTCTGCTTCTAAGGAAAGGTGTGTTTGAAATGGTGCTTACTACTGAATTTCATTTAAAAAAAGTGGTTGGGACCATTTTGTTTTTACTTGGATCTTGCTTTCTGATTTTCACCTGGTCCATCTTCCAAGTTATAAAGCCTATGTTATTATTTAGTATGGTAATTCAGGTACTTTCTGGGAAAGTTGTACTTTTTTTCTCAGCAGAATGCAGAAGTGCAACACAGTTATTTTTTCTTGATCTCATGTATCTTTTGCCCTGGTATTATTGCACATATTCCTGTTATTCCCCAAGCCACCTAGTTATGAAACAGGAGCTTTCTTAAGAATTATTTCTAGTGAAACCATAAAATGCTCCAGTCATAGTACTGTGATCCTCATTCCAACTGATTTTCCTTTGTTTGGTGTATTACATCGACTTTAACAAAAGGGATTGTTAATTAGTGTATTTCTTTGTCATAAACCTTTTACGTTTAGTAAGTACCTTGTTCCTATGTTTATAACATGTTAAACTTTCTTCTCATTGGATGTGGGCACCATCAGTCCAAAATAAAATGTGCAGAAGGACTCTATACTTTCATTTATATCTTAAACTGGATTTTAACCATTTGAGTAATGGAAAGACTTCACATGGAAAAGGTGGGGAAAAAAGTGTCTGCCTTCTGATACTATGGAATTAAATAAACAAATAATTTGTGATTTTGGTGAAGTTTGTACAAAGTTAGAGAATGATGAGTCTACAGCTCTATGTCTGCTTCTGAATGCCAATTGAAGATCCACTTACCTATGTAATGTTATGAATATACCTATGAATTTTGACTGTAAGGTACTTTTCCCTGGGGACTCATTGCTGCCAAACCAAAAGGGCATGCTAATAACTGAGAAATATTAAACCTTAAAAAGTCCATAAGGCCTTAAAGATGATACAGGTAATTTGATGAGAAAGAACCATCATCCTGTAGTAGTTCTTGTACTAGAGTGGTTCTTTAGTCTTTGGAAGAGGCTTTCTCTAGGCTTGGTTTGTTTTTCTTTCCTTTTCATAAATTTATTGCTAAGAGGCCAGTAAGGACAGAGCAGAGATGCAGTGATATACATCTACAAAAAGAAACTCAAATTAAAGACACAGGGAAGAGATTTGGAATCTTTTTGCTTGCTCATGTGCTACCTTTCTGCTCCCTTCCCATTCCAAAACAGCTCACGTCAGGAGGAAGAATGTCTGGAACAGCCTTTAAAGACACCCAGACAAGCAGGGTTAGTTTTGGTACTGCCTACAACCTCTGTTCTATGAGGGTTCAGCTTTCAGAGGCAATTCCTCTTTCTGAGCAGCTCTTATCAGAGCCAGAAGACCACTAACAACTGCTATATTGCAGCACCCAAGTTGCCTTAGCCCTGGCCTGTGAACTTGTACGCTGCTCATGTGCAGTCAGACTGCATTACAAATGCACAATAAAGATGGGACAGCCCTGTGTTGGAAGGTTAGGCTGCGCATTATGGAAGGTGAAAAAGAGCAGGCAGGAGGTAAAAAGGATGTTAGGATTATCTGCTTAGTACTAAAACAGAGGAAAGCAGTATGGTGAAAAACAAACTCCCATGATCATCATTTATATTCACGATGTATGTTCAATATTAGAATCTGCTTTCTTGGGGAAGGTGAGTGCCATTTGCCTGCCCACATGCAATGACAGGGACATTTACAGGTGCTGACCAGTCACCCCAATGAATAGAAGGTTTCGTTATTTCTTAGTTACTAGATAATGTGCTGAACAGCACCCCATGAAATTAACCTTTAAGATGACAGCAAAAGGAAATGAGTCATTCCAGGCAATGCTCATCATGGTGTGAGCTCTATGCTTGCTAAATGAGTTCTGTCATAGTGTGGGTGAAGTGGAATCAATCCATATAATTCATACATTTGCTGCTCATACAGACAGCTTTGGAACTGCTAAGTAGAAATAAGCTTTGACTTATGTCTAACTAAAGCAAAGTTATGTATTACATTAACTGATTATACTTTTCAGATGGGTCTGAAGCAACTGAATAGAAAGAACTGAGAGTTCCTGAGTGTGAAAAAATGGATAAAAGGAATCAAAATTCTAGGAAAGTACTTCCATGACTGGTGCTAATGAGGAAGTAGAAACAGTTTTAGTCTTAGACAGTACTAAAGAAAGAAAAGAAATCTTTCTCATCTTATTCACGGACCACTGTAGTATTCTTAGAAGTATCAGCCCATCTCAGAGATAGTAATACCTCTGCAATTCACACACTAGAAGCTGACTGATTAGTTACACAGCACAGTCTTTCTTCTGATTAAATAGCTGTAGAGAACATGAGACAAGAAAAACACTTCCCACTGTTTTGGAAAGAGTGAAGATCCAAAGAAGGAACTGAAAATACCTTCAAGTGTGACAGTGATCCTTGCTGAGTATGATGCAAGCAGACTGGTAGATATTATTAAAACAGCTTTACAGCAGATGAAGATGAAGCACACACTGCTCTATCTGGATGAATACCCTTCAGTGGTGCACATGGATGGGCTGCAATGCCACCTCAGAGGTTCTGTTTCTGAATGGAGACTAGCTAGGATAGCACCTGACAGCTACAGCAGATAAAGGCTTTTCTGTTGCCTATAGTTTCCATAGATATGGAAAAATTTGGTGCCACCTAATGGACAACCCCCAGCTCTTGAATTCTGAATGTGTTTTACAGGAATGCTTTTGCAAGGCATCTAAAAAGCGATCTACCTATATTTGTTAATGCTTCACACGAAGAATTTCTCATTCAGTATCTTTAATCACACGTCTTCAGATGTAATATGCATTGTTTAAAGGTGAAGACTTAAGAGCTGCATGGGTAATACAAAGATTTCTGTATTTGCTGGCTTTAAATTTATGAGCTGGGGTCATCTCACAGCTTCCTCAATTGCAGCAATATAGCAACACATAAACTAAATTACTGCACCTAAGTGTTCTGATCTGTTTACGGGTGAAATTTAACTGGCTATTCTGTCAGACACATAAATTATGCTATATCATCCTTAAGCAAGTTTACTGCTACTGCTGCATGGACATAGCTATCTCTTTCAGTAGAAATCATGACTATGTCGACAAAATATTAAGCCCAAGGGGTTTATATCAGCATGTGTACACTTGCAGAGTATATTAGCAAAAAGGAGTTGGACTGTATCACCATCATTACAATGACTGCCATAATGAGCAATACTGCAAACAATTGTTATTCCTGAAAAAGCTGTTAGTGATGACCTGATTGCATGACATGTACTTCAGGAGGCAAAACAGGTAAGAAAACATAAGAGTATCTCTATTTGATCAGATAAACCACCAGATACCATAAATTAAACATATCTGTTTTGATACCTGTATAGATATGTGCATGTATGTGTAATTATGTTTATGTATGTTGCAAGATGCAATATCTCCTCTTGCTTGTTTGAGCCTGCCCTCCCAGTAGCATCATTCCTAGCTGGAATGTGAACATTAGTATTAGATTTGCAATTTGAACATCATGCTCTGTTCTCAGCTGTCCCTGAATTCAGTGGTACGAGTAAAATCATGGCCAGTTTGATGAATTCCAATTCGTGAAAGTAGATGCTTTGAAGAGATGCATCTCTGAATGAAACCAATTTTCCATCTGCAGTTTACATTTATAGATTGTCAGGATGCATTATGGGTTCGGTTATTTTCATTTGCCTGTGAAGAGAGATACAGTATTATTAGGAGTGTTCCTGAGGGCCTGCAAGCAAAGGACAAAGAAGGAAAAAGCCTGGAACTTGTATTTCCATTGCTTCCATTCATTGGAATGAACTGGGGAAAAGGGATTGGGCTTTTTATTATTTTCTTTAAAATTTATTATATATTTTTCAAGGTCAGGTTGGATGGGGCTTTGAGCAACCTGGCCTAGTGGAAGGTGCCCCTGCCTGTGGCAGGGGGCTGGGAACTAGATTATCTGTAAGGTCCCTTCCAACCCAAACCATTCTATGATATTTTGATTCAATAATTCAATACAGTATTAGATCACCTATTAAAAAAATCAAATTAGGTGGATGTGTTTTGTGACTTTTAGAGGAAATAGTTATTACTTTTAGAGGAAATAAAGAAATGCCTTTGAAATGGGATGAGTTCATAAGCAATTTAGCAATTCCTTGGATACTTTTCACCAAAGGAGAATTGCTCAAAGACTTTCATCTCTAAAGGATACGATATCATTTGTGACTCACTCTTTTATTGTATTCAGTATGTTTGGGAGTTTTGCAGTTTCAGTTGGCATTTTTTACTTCTTGCATATATTTTTGCCTTATTTTTACCTATTGTTGCATAACTAATTCACAATATTTCACAAATGCAGTTGCTCAGCTTTGAGCGGAAGGTTCTTTACTTAAATTTTCTGTAGAATAAAGAAAATATGTAATTTTTATTCTGTTAAATACATCAGCTATTTTTCCTCCTTTTGCCTGAGAAAGTATACGTAGTGGTTTGATGTAAAAAAAGCAGAGATGATTGTTTTACTCTCGTACACTGTTTGACAATAATAATTTTAATATTTGACACCTGGGAAAAAGACTCAGACATGTTCAATAGCTTTGGTGAAATGATAGAAGTCTTAAAAGATTAAGCAGTGAAGTGATCAAACTCCTTTGTCCTTGTTGACCCATAATATACATTTGAGCTTGAGTCTACAGATGAAATGTCAGTTTAACATTTATATATGGCAGTTTAAAAAATAATGCAAGATATCTCACTTGGGCGTATTTTTGAAGGAGAATAAACCATTGCAATACCCAGTGGACTTAATGTGAGGATGCTGTGCTGGGAATTTGGTAACAGTTTGGTGTTTAAATGTGCTTTTGATATGTAATTAAAACATGCAAGTTTGAAGAAATGGGGGCAGAGTTTGTCTTAGGGCTAGTGTGTAGCTGCCAAGTGGAGACTGAAAGCATCAAAGTAGACAGGCTTATTGCTGCTGTTGTTACAGGACAAGGGTTGCCTGTTTGGGCAGCAGTTTCAGGTTGCTGTGCAGCAGCAGGAGCAGTGGGTCGGGCACCTGCACCACACCATTGTCAGGGGGCACTCGGGCTGGGGACACATCCTTCCAGCACCATTCCCACCTGTACCTGCCACAGTTCCATTAGGCCCAACTCTCACCTTTTGACCTATCTCAAAACCGTAAACCACATCTCGTAGGCTGTCTTATTCCTTATGAGTTTTGATGTACTCTGTTTCTTCAGCAGAAAAGCTCCTAAGTGCCCTCAGGGGCTACCAGCCCTGTCCTCCTTTTGGTGGTCATCAGCTGCAAGCAGAGCCTTGCAGGGCATTCTTGTGTTTGTTGTCATGCTTGGGGTAACAGCGACTTCTCCCATGAGGAAACTGCTTTCCCTGGAGGGGCATGAATTGTATTTCTGCACCTATAGCTATCAGTAAAGGAATGTGATATCACAAGTTTGTTTTGCTTGTCTTCCTGATGCTTACACAGTGAATCCACTACATTAATTGTGATCGTAAAAAACACATAAATACACAGGGTCTGGCTGGTAAGAGATCATTTGTTTTAGTGTAGATAATTAGAAGAAATAGCAGCTGCTGCTAATCAGTATGCGTGTGAGTATTCACGGAAGTTGATTAGGTATGTAGCACCAGATAATCACCATTCGATCTTGCGTGTACAGAATAGCTTCAGTAATTGTGCATTCAAATTTCTTTTAAAGAACCCTACAGAGAATGACAAAACGATGGGCGTAATCCTGCATCATTTATTTGCAATGCTATTTCGTCATGCACGAATTCTACATTTATTACAATGGACCTATTTGTAAGAATAATGCTACTTCTTTGATGGAGTACTGCAGATCAAATTTGTATAAAAAGATGTTTGTAAAAAAAAGTTCAGCTGACAGTAACAAGTATGTTGAAGATGAGTGTACATCAGTAGAATTACATTCTAAGGTAGTGAGAAGAATATTAATTATTTAAATTATTTAATTTGAAAATGAAATTTAAATACTTTATATTACTATTTTTAAGACCATTTTAGTTGCATATCATGGACCATTCTTACTGAGATGTACGACCACTCTCACAGACATTGCAGGGGCTCACTCTCCTTTCTCTGATTCGTGTTGCAGTTCTATGAGTGTGGTTTTACCCTGGAAGGCAGCTACGCCCCACGCAGCCTCTCTCTCACTCCCCTGCAGTGAGGTGGGAAGAGATCACTCTATCACTTCAAAACCAGTACAGCCAGTTGAACTGCACTCTTGAGTATGACCATGCATGCGTTTTCAGGAGTAGATTGATTAAATCTCTCTGATTCTACTCGTAAAATCTACTCGCAAACCACATTTAACCAGATCAGATGTTTTTGATTTAGTTCCTGACTCAGATAGTGCCAAGACAGTGCTGGAGCTCCCAGGAAAGGCCACTTTGGGGTCTCTGATCTTGGCTGAGCCAAGCAGCCTTAGCATCATGAGGGAACTTTTTTCACTCTGAACCCAGCACCGAAATTGGACTATCATTCATGTTGCTAATCAGATGATCCTAAAAATGAGCTTTGTGCCTACTTTTATCACTAAACTTGGTAGAACAAGTAATGATTGAAAACTGAAATCCTGCAGTTTTTCAGCTTTCTGTTAAAATGACAGTCGGTTCTAACAGGTAATTATTAGTGTCTCTCATTTTTCTAGCATGTATAGAACCTGTACATCTTAAAGTTGAACAATCTTATCATTTATCACTAAATTCCTTTATGAATGAGTTATAGGGATACAAAAGTTGGTGAGTTAATACCCAGCCCTGAATACTTCACAAGTACTACCTCCAACTGTATTGTTAGTAAGATTTCTGATACACTTAGCTTTACTGATAGCACTCGTCACTTGGACATCTCAAAGTTAATGTATAATAACATCATCTTTCCTTTCCTTCATCATGTGCCTTTTTAACACATAAAGAAACTGAGGCACAAAGAGACTAATTGGTGCACTTGTGCTGCTCACCTGACTGGTTGCAGCAGAAGCAGAACTAACAGCTCAGTCTCTGATGGTGCCCCATTAATATCCTTCACCTGAGGTTCACTATCTTTCAGTTCCTTCTCCTCACTGATAAGTTACAGCTGTTGCTTTGCTAAATTGAGAAAAAAAAAAGTCCCTCTCAGTTTTTAGGACAGATTTATCACTTTAGATGACAAAAGAGGGAATCAATACACATATTTTTAGGTGTCTGAAGAGTAAATATCTTACCTCAGCTTGTATTATGGGCTCTTTTCTAACCATAAGTGAAAGAAAGATACCTGAGGGACGTGATTCATCTCATTCCAAATAGGTGTCAGTTGAGATGAGCCATCCTGAAGGGAAGCTGCCTCTCTTCATTCATTAGCTACTCAAAATTCCTAGACAGCTACTGAGGCAAGACACTTACCTTTTTACAGCCAAAAATTGGTACACTGACTCTAAGCCCAAAACAAGGCAAATCCAAAGCAGCAGTATGCATGTGTGCATGTCAGTTCTTCCCTGGAGGCATACACACTGCTTTGCATGCTCTTTTCTTTATTGCTCTAAAGCCGTTCAAAATTAGATGAAGAATAATAAAAAGAAAAAAAAAGATAATTTTATGCATATTCACTTGTGGATTCACTTGTGGTCTGTTGCAACCAGCCAATAATCAAACAAAATTTTTCTGCATACTTTCTACAGCTATGGAAATGTACGTGTCAGGAATTTGTACAAACATACATTTAGTTTCTACAAGAGAAACATAAAACATATTAATTGAAATAAAGTCATTCCAATGACTGAAAAATTTAACTCAACTTGATTTTGAACACAAACAAGTTGATTCTGAGATAATATCATGGATTTACCTTATATTATGAAGAGCATAATTTCCAAAAAACTTTTCTTAAAAGGAGAATTATATGCATTATATGAAAAATAGATACATACAGGAGATGAGAACCACATAGCACTGGCCATAAATTTGTATTCACTTTCCTTAGCTTTCAGGTTACATGACTCTCACAAATGAGATAATAGTGAGTAAATTCTACTTTACATTTGAATAATCACATCGTGTCAGAACTGTAAAATTGCTCCCAGGGTACAGAGGATGATTATTGGCAGAGTGACTCCTATTAGAACACATCAAGTGAGGATCCCACTCTATTCCATGTGACAGACTGGCATTTTAAGGTCTTCAGCCATTCTCATTAAGACTTGACTTTTTGCTTAAACAGTGGTGTTTGCTTACTGTGAGTCACAAAAACTTTCTGTTCTTGTTTCTATATTACCTTAAGTAGCATTGGCATGCGATGCATAACCATGGCCTTTGCTCATTCCTAGCACGCTTTCAGTATTTAAATTATCCTAATAATTCCATTCTTTTCTGAATTGGCCCTTAGTGGTGACATTGCTGGAGACCAGGTAGGACATCATCAAACAAGGGTTAGGCCCCCAGATCTGTGTGAGGAGAGTCTCTTCAGGAAGCCCCAAGAGACTCAGCATGCTGGGGGTCCTCATTTAAGAGCAGCTTTCCTTTGGCATTAGTTCTTTCTGTGTTGTACTTTCCAAATATACCCATTCTCTCCCGAGCACCAGGATGTGTATATGCCAGTGGTACGTGCAGAGAGCAAGGGATGCCAAGAGCTGAGTCTACTTCTCACCCTCTGGGTCCGTAAGTTGACAACTGTGTGATAGTCTTAGAGATGTGCCTTTTGCACACTTTCAGAAGCTGATAGGTATCTTTTGTTTCTCTACCTTATACCCCTGTGAGTCACTGGAAAATGTTGCTGGGTTACTCTCTGTCTTTTTTTTTTCCTTATCTTGGGGTCTTTGCCCTGTTCTTTATCTTCCTGCCAGTCTTTTTTTAGTTTCAGGCTGCACTTTGATTCAGTCAGTACTTTGCTAAAGTATGGTTCTGCCTTGTCTTTTTAAAACTGCTTTTCCTCACCTGAGCAAAGTGTCCTGAGAAGCCACATTTTAATGAGTTAGGATCTTGATGACATGCTAACTTATGTGCCATGAATCACTCTTTTCTTCCAGCACAGTTCTTTTGGGACTCTCACATGCATAAATTCCCGCTCATATTTCATTCACAGAATCATAGAAGATAATTATAGAATATCCTGAGCTGGAAGAGGCCCACAAGGATCATCGAGTTCAATGCCTGCCCCTGAACAGGACAGTCTAAAGAATCACACTGTGTGCCTGAGAGCCTTGTCCAAGTGCTCCTGGCAATCTTGGTGCAGTGACCACTTCCATGAGGAGCCTGCTCCTTTTCCTGATATCCAACCTAATTTCCCCTGAGACAGCTCCATGCCATTCCCTCGAGTCCTATCACTGGTCACCAGGGAGAAGGGGTCGGTACCTGCCCCTCCACTTCCCCTTGTGAGGAAGCTGTTCATGATTAGAGCTCCCCTCAAGTCACCTTTTCTGCAGGCAGAACAAACCAAGTGACCTCTGACTCCCAAGACCATTGAAAAATCTTTGAGAGAGGTCTCATGATGACAGTAGTACAGTGTTTTATATAGACTTTGACATGTTTGCTGTCTTAATTTATATACTTAGGCAGAATAGAAACTAACTAATGAAGAAAGAGTGATTCTTCAGACACACACTGTAACTTCCACAAGAACTGATTGTTTGCATCTCATGACATGATTCTTGCCCCTGCAAAGGAAAATTTCAAACCCAAATATCACTCCATTCACAGATGTAACTGAAAGAAGGAAGACTAACAGGACTGCATTTGTGTAAAGAAGAATAAATTATTCCTCAAAAAAGGGAAATTAAAAACCTCACTGAATTCTGGATACACAAATATAAATATAGAATGCAGGCAGGGTTATACTAGTGTAAATTCTTATCTGGCATTAAACTCGCATGCAAATAATGGGTTTTAGCTATTTACTACCCATGAAGGAAACAGCAAAGAGAAACTCCTGCAGCTTCTTTGTTCACTGATCTTTAGGTGAATCTTAAGGTGACTTGGAATTAACAGACTTTTTCCTTCTACCATATATTACTACATAATTCAAAAAAAAATCTGAATTCATAGTAAACTACTTTTAAAAGTAGAGGGGTTTTTTGAGCACAGCCTAATAATGAAACATTTAAGACTTTTAGCTCATTTAGAGTATTTTACAGGAAGCTTGTTTCTCTGGCAAAATCATTATAATCGCTTGCATGATGTTACTGAAAACAAAGTAAATACACTCTGCTGTATAGCTTCAGTGAACACCACGCTGCAAAAAACCACTTGTTTTTCTAAAACAATGAATAATTACAATGCATCACAACATTTTGTTCAGCACAGTATAACTGATCATCTGTCTGCAACTCTAATGTAAACTAATCTCTGATGATATAGTAATGGTGAAAGCATTATAAACTTATATCTTATATTATAAACTTATATCACACTTATTATCATAAACAGCGACTCTAATCTTCATTTAACTTGCCAGAACTTCAATTAGGTCACACAAATACAAGCACATCATCACTTGTTGCTCTAGCATAGTTCAGACTAAAGGGTGATCTGTGGAATCATGTGACAGTACCTATATAAATCTGAAGGCAGTGGGGGTGTATTGCTGCCAGACAATTCCAAGTACACCTGAAATACAAGGTTGATTTGCTCTGGCTGTACTTTTATAAATGCCATTTTACGGTAGTATAGCAGCCATGAGGCATAGGAGGGTGTGTTATATAATTTCTACTTGATG
This sequence comes from Melanocharis versteri, assembly GCA_013397845.1. Lineage (NCBI taxonomy): Eukaryota > Metazoa > Chordata > Aves > Passeriformes > Melanocharitidae > Melanocharis > Melanocharis versteri. The sequence goes on from VZTG01003814.1 coordinate 255,736, forward strand.
AAAAACATATCCATTTTTAAGAATCATGAGTGTGGTCTATATAATAATTATTGTAATAAGTGGAAAATATTCACCCTGAGTGTGAATGACGAATGGGAGAGGAAGGAAGGGTGTCTACAAAAAATAATGAGCTTTGGTGTGATTCATGCCCAGCGCTTTGCTGAAATACATTAACACATTGACTTTCATCGACCTATTTTGAACCATCAGAAAGGTTTAGAAATAAAAGGAAAATAACTGGAGAGCATAGACCATAAAATAATTTAGTGTTGAATGTCAGACTGAAAGTTGATATTGTTTCTCCCTGTTCTGAGTGCACATTTAGCTTTTATAGCACTTTCTGGAATTTCAAGGTAATGTTTCTGAATTTTAATTCTTATATGATATAGAAAGATACTAATATTCACATTTTACTGATTGAAGTTGCTAGAGTCCAATTTCATTTCCTTGGTGAGTATTAGATCAGTGAAAAATGCAATCGAAACTGACATGTTTATTATCCTTAAGAATAAAAAATAGACACCATGAAGAAGCAGAGAATGAACTCCAGCAATCTGTGGGTATAACTATGGTGCAACCAAAACCAGAGGCTCTATTATAAGATTGTAATATTTAGATACTTTTAAATTCCAGTAGGACAGCAGTTCTGAGACTCTAAGAAAATGAAAAAATAATAGATTTTATGCACAAATATAGTTGGAAATAATTACAAACTTAGTGACACAGCAAACAACATTTTTTTTCCCCTTCTTAGGTGCCTTGGGTATACTGAATAAGGGAGGCTGCAGTATAATAGAGTACTCAAAGTAACAGAGAATAACTTTATAATAGTGCATATTATGTTACAAAGGGGAATAAAATTCAAGAGATGTTCAGTAGTTCTGTTTAATATTTCTGTATTTGAATCAACTATGTCAAGACTCTTATTTAGACAAATCAAATCCTTGGATGATTTTCAGATTCTGTTCAATTTCAACTTTAATCATGCAACTAGCTTATGTCTGAAGGATGAGTCTGAAGAAGAGAGAAAATATTAGAAATCATGTAAGATGGGTGAAAACGGAGATAAATATTGTGCCTTCCAGTTGACAGAAAGTCTAATACAAAGACCTATTCTATCTGCATATTTTATAATTTGTTTTGTGCTGTTTTATCGATAGGAATGTTACATCTACAACCATATTCAGTTAAACAGTACAGTTTTATCACCCGGGTGATGGAATTAAGGCTATATTTATTGAGATTGTGGGAGCTGATATTGCTAAAAATAAGTTGTTGCTCACCCAATAAAACAATAATGAAAGAAAGATGCTAGAAGAAATTATGTATTTGATTATCAGGGCAATTACTAGTACTTCCTCAGTCAGCAGAGTTGCCATGGAGTAATGCAAGTTTACTCATCTCCCTGTTATTTGGGGTTTTTTTCCTACTAAACAGGTGACTTGAAGCATACAAATTTTTGGAAATGTGGCTATCATGTCCTGACTACCAATGATGAGTGACGGAATGGGATTGGTTTCAGGAAAAAAAAAAAATTACAAGTCTCTTGTGACTTCTCAGTACTTTTTTTTCTCTTTTTGTTAATTAGACTTGCATTCCGTCTAAAGGTTTTCTTTGTAACATCATCTTTTTTTTTTGAACAAAATGTGTATAGCAGTCGCATGTTGAGTTACAGCTTCTTGCCTACATTTTTTTTTCTTAGACCCCCAAGGCTATCAATCTGATCAGTTCAATTGTGTTTAAATTGCTTGATTTTAAACATTCATGGTTCCAAAGGCACAAATAAAAAGAAAATACCCCTATACTGACAGATTAAATGGATCTCTGTGTGAGCCAAGGCTGTTGAAATTCCATTTCCTTTCAGTTTGTTGCTTTGCTCATGTGTGTGTGACCTTTCTGACCAAGTGAGTGAGAGCAGTGCTGTTTCACACACTGTTGAAACTCTCACCAGTGGAAATCAGAGTTGGTTTCCAAATCCTGGCACTGCAGTTGTACTCAGCTAAGCTCTTCCTGCTAGTCTTTTAAAATAAAGTGAGTTGTTGATGATAGTCTTACTGCTCCTGTGGTAAATTTTCTTCTGAATCCATGCCAGCAGGGTGTGATAAACCCAGGACAGTAGCTCATAGTGTTTTGTCAATAAAGCCTTTTTTTCTTTTTCTTTTTTTTTTCTTTTTTCTTTTTTTTTTTTTTTTCTTTTTTATTTTTTTTTTTTTTTTTTTTTTTTTTTTTTTTTTTTTTTTTTTTTTAATAAAAGCATATTAACTGGTCTCTCAAATATCTAAGTCTTTCAACTTTTGTTCTTGTTCCTTGCCAGTCCATGGAAGTGGTGCTTTTGCTTCTCTTAATCATGAGGTTCATACTGTCATACATAACATCCTATGCCACGATAGCATTATGAGGGCACACGTTGAAAAAACCCCAAAAATAACTTCTGTTCCTTCCTTTCTAGAAGCCTAAAGACCAAGCCCATGCTGTTATATTTTTATGACTGAAAATCAGGGGGAAATGAATTTGCTCATAATTACTGTTGCTTTATTCCAGAGGAACTGAGTTTAAAATCAGATCTGCTTTAACAAGCAAAAGGCGAGATCATGTTTTTGAATCATGGCTGGTAAATGAAAGGGGCTAAATTTTAGGAAAAGTCAAATCTATTTTGACTTTAGGCAGCTGGCTTTACTGCCTTCTGAGCATCACTTTTTAGTCATTCTGCACAGTTTGTTTTTCTGTAAACTCCTACAAACAAAATGATAAATTCTGGCTCACAACAGTTATGAGCAATTCTGATATTTCAATTCCTAATTCATGGAATCCTATGGAAAATTTTGGAATATAAATTTGTATATTTATTTCTCATATTCTTCCATTGTCAAATAATTTGCTCTGATTTATTCCATGAAAATTTTTCATTATATTTTATTTAGCAGCATTCTTTTCTATGAGTTTATTCCACATTTCATTTCATTATTTTTCCCATTTGTTATATGCCACAGCACAGGATTTTGAAATTAAAATATGACCCAGGTGAAGACTTGGTTTTATCTGTGTAAGTGGTAGCAAGCTAAGTGTTTGTGGTTTTCTTTGCTGTGTGGGTGATGTGGTTTTCAGATGTTTTGTAATGCATTGCTTTTAGTGGACTATTAAGAATTCAGTATCTTGTTCCATTAAGCAGTTTTTTCCCAGTAGAGCCAGAGGCTTGGATTTTGACACTTGTACACTGGTGAGAAGTTAGTCTGTTTGGAGTCATCCTTATGACTAATTAATTCAAAATATGAACCCAGTTCTCAGAACCTCAGTTGTAAGTCCCAGATATGAATCTAGAGTTTGCTTTGTGTGAGCATTTCACCTTAACCAAGAGATTTCTCATCTTACCAGAATATACCTCACATGATTTATAGAGGGATTGACTCTTCATATACTAAATATAAAACTTCCTTATACAGATACATTGAACCATAATGAATCTCCTGATTCAGTCCTGGGACACTTGGAAGATGCAGCATATTAGATCAGTGTTCAATATTTTTCAGCCTGATTATTATAGTTCTGTTTATATCCTCCACAATGAAGTATGTTCATATGTTTTGTCAATTTTTTATGAGAAAAGATATGGAAGAAAGATTTAAACCTGAATATTACCAGGCTGATGTTTGAAATGTGGAGGTACATTTTTTCCATTAAAATTGGTTAGTCGAACAGCCTTTCTTTTTTTGTATTTTTGTAAGTGACAAAGTAAAGTAAATGTATTTGAATTATCTAGTCAAATTCGCAAATTAATTCCATTTTGAGGCTCAGCTTCTTAACAGCAATTTGTCACTGTGGGAAACAGTTATCTTCCAAGCCCATGGCTGGCCAGGAAATGTCTGATATATAGAACGTTTTGGTTTCTTGCCATGCTAGTAGGTGTGCATGTTTTTGATATTGGAAAAATTTTTCAATATCATGCAACCCAGACTGTGGAGAGTGCATGTATACTTTGAATCAGGGAGAATTAATCTCCTGTCTTGTTTCAGCAGGTAAGTTATAGCTGAAGGGACAATAACATTCAACACTCTAATCTGTGCGAAGTGAACGGGCTTTGCTAATGTCTTGTGCCATTTAAACAACATTCACTGAATGTCACATCAAATTGTCTTGTCAAAGCAAGGCAAGAAGGATCTAACTGATGCCTTTGTCAAAATCTGAGCCCTTGACCTCTTGCTGTTTTGCCTTCTTAGGAATGCAGGTGCTGGAATGGAATGGCATTCCCTTGACTGGGAAAACTTATGAAGAGGTCCAGAGCATTATTATTCAGCAGAGTGGGGAAGCAGAAATATGTGTAAGACTGTGAGTTTTTCCCCATCTTTCTGTTTCCATTTCTTTTTGGCTTTTCATGGCTTTTTTTTTAAATTTTTTTTTTTTAATTTTAATTTACAGTTGTTAAGGTGGAACCTTTGTTAGCACAAAGCATCAACGTAATAATAAGCAAGAGTTCACTGTGACTGTGGGAGATCTGTTTGTTCTGTTTTTCTCTTAAAGTCGGAAGGATAGATAAATTGAATCAGATGCTAGTAATTATGCTTTTATAAACGATGATAACTCCATTGTCAGGTCACAATCTCCTCTCATTGACAAACATACAGTTTACTGAATTTATTGGTGTTAGAAAAAGAAGGTAATTTAGTAATAACTTGACTTTTAGTGAAATCTGTATCCTTTAGATGAAAGTCATTTAAGTATCATGAGAAATGCATACACTTGCATTAAACCCATTAAAGATTTCACCTTAAAAGAAGCTTTTCTTCTCAGCTCTTTAACAGCATTGCAAATATATATCAGCTAAGAAGGGACCATGCTTGGGAGCTGCTTTCTGTCATGAACCACTATTCATTTACCTACTTAATACAATAATGAGGGTATGAAGAAAGAGTTTATTTTGTCTCAGGCTTCTCATTGTTTTCTTTAGGGACCTGAACATGCTCTCGGACTCTGAGAATCCCCAGCACCTGGAGCTGCATGAGCCAGTAAGGGCAGGTGAGAAACAAGAAGTTGCTTTGATATTGTAGGACTGAATAGCAACTGAAAATTGGATGTGATATAAGCTAGTATGCTTGTATTGTAAGCTCTGATGTTACATCCCAAATATTGCCATGGGTAGAAAGGGAACCACACCTTATATAAAAATGCAAGACGAGGGGATCGGGTGCACTCTCAGTGAGTTTGCAGACAATATCAATTCGGGCAGGAATATTGATCTGCTGGAAGGTAGGAAGGCTCTGCAGAGGAATCTGGACAGGCTGGATTGATGGGCTGAGGCCAATTGCATGAAATTCATCAAGGCAAAATGTCAGGTCCTGCACCTGGGTCACAACAACCCCAGGCAGCCCTACAGGCTGAGGACAGAGTGCCTGGAAAGATGCCCAGAGGAAAAGTACCTGCGGGTGCTGGATACTGTAAACTTTACACGTGGTATGTTGTTGTCCTTTTTCCTTCTGTTACCCCCAAAGTTTGCTTCACCCAGCCCCTGAGTTTGCACCTGTGTCAGTAACTGGTCAGTGAGTTGCTGATGTCCCCAGGGCCTAGTCTGCCATCCTGTATCCAAACCTTGCAGCACTCCGCTGTCACCCTAGGCCTCTGCTCCTATAAACTGCATTATTAATCTGGAGTCATAAACACTTCAGTCTGCACAGTGCAATTACAGCTGTTCCTTTCTATATCAAAATATAAACATAAACATAAACATAAATATTTATTTATATACCAAAATAATTAAGAATGGGCACTATACCACGCCACTACACAGGGCGAAGCGTAACTCAGACAAATTAAGGTTGTAGCCATCTGGTCATTAGACAATTGCTGTTGCAGCCAGATGGGCTAAAACAAAGCTCTCAGAAAACTGCAGCAAGCCCACATCACACACAGGTCCTAAGGCCTATGTTCATAGAACCATAGAATTGTCAATATTGGAAAAGACATTGATGAAAATACCTGTTAGCTTAATACAAGGTTTGTGGCCTGCTATAAGGGATGAAAGAACAGTATTTACTGGATACAGGGATGCAATAGCAAGAGGTCAGTTTTGTTATGTGAGATCTAAGATGGCAATGTTTTTGAGGGGATTTCCTGCTGTTCAGTCAATACCACAACTGCAGGCTTCCATCATTGTGTCAGTCATATCTAAGCTAACTTTGAATCAACATCCATAGTCTTACTAGTACCGCAGCCCTTCAGCAAGCTCAGTGCAGATTAAAAGATTACTCACCCTTTCGTGGGTCCATTCTGAGTTCTGTGGTTTTGTGGCTCTCTTTCATCAATCACTACCTAAACTACCTGGATTGAATCCTCCATTTTCTGACCACGTAAAATTTCCTAGCTATTAATATACTTGCCATCAAGCTACCTTTAGATGAAAATTGGTGTTATTGATAATAACTGAAAGCAAAGACTGACAGAGCTTTGAAGCAGAGCTACCCACAATTGTTTAATTTGTGAGCAGATCAAAACCACCAAAAGCATTCAAAAACATCGAAACCAGATTTGGAAAGAACGAAAACTGGAATAAACAACTTCTTAATTAATGAATAAAACTCAAAACGAGAAGGAACAGAAATAAAAGAAAATTGTTCCATTCTTGCAGGCATGCTTCCTCCTAGTCTGGCAATCTTCTAGTGGTTTCTAAGTTGGAATAACTCCGTAGAGTTCCTCTGGCAGTCAAGTCTTTCTTGCCATTACCTCTGAGGTTTGGCAAACTGTTTGTGCTTTAGAAAGGAACAATCTCCATTTTCTCTGAAAGAAAAATGAATTAGCCAAGCAGTCAGGATAAGGCTAAAGTCTTGTTTTAAACCTCTCATAATTCTGAGAACCTGGGAACCGAGCTGTGGCTAGCATGCTTTTAACTCTATTCAGTCGAGCATATATGAAACTTGACCTCATTTCCGTGTTAAATAGAAATTGCCATCTCCGAAGGGTAAATTCCTCCCACTCATTCCTGGGCAGCAGGGAGGGCAATCAGACTCCGACCACAGATGCCTTACACAGGTTTGAGTAATAAGTAAATATGAATCAGAGCTTTTAGCCTTTATTTGTTTACATTTTTTCTTCTGTGATTAATTTGAGGTAGTAAAGTTTCGAGATTTTTTTCTCTTTTTTTTGTATAAATTATCTCAGGAGCAGTTCTGTTCAATGTCCAGTTGATCCAAAAAAACATTAAAATGAGATTTAAACATTTTACAAGAAAGTTCAGATACCTGGTGAAACTGGACCAGTTTCAAACAATGAATGATAGCACAGGCCAGTCTTTAAAACTGTAGTTTGCTCCAGTTTGATTCAACATGACCAGAAAAGCCTGTTTTTCTTCACGTAGAAGTACCCTCTCAGAAAGCTTTTTAGGTAAGGAGCACTAGTAAGTAGCACTAGCACAGAAAGATTGGAATTGGGATGTCGATATTGTGGGAGAGATGTCTATTTTTTATAGCATGCCTTTTGCATCTTCAAAGTATACAGGCAGCTGACATGAAAACTTGTAAAGATTGTTATGCTGTCCCTGTACCATGGTGAGATGGATTTGGATGTGCTGGCAATTATCAACACAAAGCTCTCCTGCTTTAATCCAGTAGATAAAGCGAAGTCTCCAGGGGTTGATCCCAAGCAGCTGGCTGCGGAGCTCCAAAAGGTTTCTCTGCAGCAGTCACCTCTGGTTGCTTCTTCAGGAGTGGAAAAGGGATCTCATGTCCACTCTGGAACCGCTTCTGCCACCTCCAGCGCTGTTCCCAGCCCTGGTCAGCCTGGTTCTCCCTCAGTGAGCAAAAAGCGGCACAGCAGCAAGGTAAGAAACTTCCAAGGTATGGAGAAAGAACATTTTGATGACAGGAGGAAACTGCCTGTTTACCTTCTTCAGAGTAGCAAGAAATCATAGCACATCTTGGCAAACTCGTTTCCTGGATAACAATGAATATTACTGTTAGGATATTGAATCTGGGCATAAGGAAAGATTATGTGGTTTATCCAAGATCATAAGAGATTGGTCCCTCTCTAAAAATATATTTTTTTAAACTTAATATTATTGTTTTTAAACAAAGTAACTGCCCTTTACAGCCTTTGTTGCCCTTGCTTTTTAAGTGTGCCCTACATGGTGATGAGGTATTATTTCCACTAAAAAGCTGATAGTACTAAGACCATAATTTCCCTCTCTCTACTAAGTTACTGCTAGAATAATTATAGCAATAGTTGGCAAGTCTCAGAAAGCCAGGGAAAGATTGAAAACAAAATTTACTATTAAACTATATTTTGTCACTAGCTAATTCCTGTGAACTCGTCAAGCATAATTTCTCATTTTCCACATCCTGTCCATTCCTCAGCTGAATTTCTTCTTGTGCATCCACACACCTGAAAAGGGAAGAGTGGGAATTTAGTAGCATTTTTTCACAGTTGAATCTGAAAACTACATCATAAACTTACCTGTCACATTTTTGCATTTTGTGTCAAAAAAGTCAAGACCTGAAGTGAAACTCAGTTCTGTGAAGACTGCATTTGCTTAAGCAATTTGCAAGAGTGCTGCTTGCTATACTGAATATCCAGGTTCTTCACACACTTACAATGCTTCACATTGCAAACAAAGTACTTTCTAAACATTTATGACTCTGCACCTTTATTCCTTTTTGGGACTGTGAGGCTTCTACTGTGTAATAGTTATGTTTGTGTTTTTGTTGTGGAGCTCTGCCTGTGATTTGAACAAATGAGTTAGGTACTGCACAAACCAGAACCAGCAAATGGTGGCTGCTCATTTCAGACAGTTCTTCAGAACTGTCAACATAACTTTCATGTGAGAGGAAACACAAAAATCTTTTTCATCCACCAATTTAGTACAAACCGGGAAGATATTTTTTGATCACTTTGGTTTGGATAATAATTCTGTCTTCCCACAATGCCCATAGACTTTATACAAACTAATTCAGGTCTGTGATGCAGAAGTTAAATCCCTATGCCAATATTTACTGGGCCTAACTTCAGGGATCTGGCAGAATTGCTTAATCCTTAGGTCAATAGTTAGATTCACTACAGCACACTCTGGATATTGTATACATTTACATATGAACTAGTTTGCCATGCACATGATTTTTGCCACTGAGAATAATACGTTTCTGAAGTACAATTCCTGAGACTGGGTGAAACCTGCCATCACAGTGCAGGCACTGCATGCAGAGAGCAGGGCTCATAGTGCACATGCCACCATCTACACTGAAACCCCTTTCATTCGGTGAGATGAATCACACTCCTAAATTCACAGTGTATGGAGACCCATAAATCCTTGCTGTGCAGTGTATCCTGGAGAGGTGCCCCTCTCTGTCCACATGAGGAGATTGGGTTCCCATCTTTGGCACTGTAGCAAGTCACCTAAAGTTAGACACATAGATTTAATTTCCTGCTTCACAGAGGATGTAGGATTCTTTTATGAAATCTGAGCTGGAGGCTTATAAAGATGAAACAAAAAATTATTAGAACTAATGCCTTTATGTAGGAGATGCAAAAGTCAGAACTAGTCAGGTAAATAAAACATTATTTGCTTATTTCTGAAAATCATGTTGAGAGGCATTTCTTTCATAACAAACATAGCTCTTGTTGACTTGTATAGTTTCTGTTCATTGACTGCAGGCCAAGTTTATAATGGTGTTGTGCCCTGTTAGAAGAGAAAGCTCATCCTTTCTGGAACTGCTCTTTGCCTTGGGCTGACAGCATTTCTAGGCAGGCTGCAGCTCTGCCAAAATATCATGACAGACTTAATATCCAAACTGCCTAGATCTTGTTTTTTGCAACTGTTTTTATTTTTAGCAAGAATTTTTTTAAACCTTTTTGTATAGAACATACACACTAGAAATGTTGTAGTAGTCTCTGTCATATTCTGCAGTGCCAATTTTCTCATATTTAATGTTGCTACAGAAAGTGACAGTGCTTACCATCGAAGCCTGGCATTAACCAGTTTCACCTCCTGGTCGTGACAACCTGCTTGAGCAGGTGTGATGGCATTACAAAACACCATCTCTTCCACAGGGTGTGTGAGTGCATGCAGGGAGTATCAAAAGAAATTAGATCTAAATTAGATTAGCCATCACAGGAGAGATTTAACCTTTGGAAGCTTTGAGCTGACAATATCTTGTGCAGACCTCTTTTGTAGTGTAAATACATGATCACTCTATGGTGCAGATTACATCCAGGATATAAATGACCTATAGAAACATTTAATATGAGGAATGGATTGTTTTTTTTCTAAATCCTCAGATCCTTTAGCTCCTAAAAAAGTCAACTGTGAAATACTTTTCCCTCTTTACAAATTAATCCTCACTGAGGCCGTGATAAAGAAAGATACTTATTTGCATCTCTGCCTCTCAATTCAGAACCAGCTTCAAAGCTGGCCCAGCTCTGAGCTGGGGGTTAGCCCAGATGGCCTTGAGAGGTCTCTTTCAGCCTAAATTATTCATGTTTCTTTAAAATATATGGGTGATTCTTCATGATCAGTTTTAGATCTGCTGACATCAGGGAAAACAATATATTTAATATATTGAATCACAGTCTCGTAAATGACACAGACATTCAACAATGATACAGAAACTTAAAAGTGCACATTTATTTTTACAGACTCCACTTTACAAACTCCACCTTTTGAAGTCTCAATACAAATTCATCCTGCCCATTCCCTTCTCTGTGAACTCCTCCTACATTATCCATACTAATACATTCTGTATTACATGACATTCGGAGTGAACAAACTCATTATTCTTGCTATTCCGACTCATGAAAAATGAGAGCATTTAGACTATCTGGCAGTGATTTTGTAGCCACAGCACAGCTAGCTCCATGTTATTTTTGGTGTTGTCAGTATTGTCAGTGCTAGTACAGCCTGAGGTCAGAACTATTAAGTATAATAAAATCAATTTTTAGAGATAAAGTATGAGAAATACAAGCCATAATTTTGAAAGATTGCATGATGCTCAGGTAGCTCCCTGTCTTTGGCAAAAGAAGTGAAATTCACTCTCTGAATTGTCTGTCAATGACCTAACAAGATTTAGGAGTATTTTGCTATCAATCTAAAATTTCATTTCAGATTCAGAGCTTATTTTGGGTGTTGGATGGATTAAACTTCTTTGAAAGCTTTTTAAGGTAGCAAGAGAAGCTGATTATAAAATTTTTTTTCATGAGAATTATTTTTTGGATGCAAATACATTTACAGAAAATCAGGTTTGGTTTGGTTTTGGTTTTTTTGTTTTTTTTTTTTTCTGGTAAAACTTGTGCTAATAAAGAAACACATCTGGAAGGCAAGATAAAGCAGTAAACCAAATAAGAATACGGCAACACGAGACAGTGTTATATATCCATATAACAGGCAGTTTTGGGCTAGTTTTGGCCTGTGTTTTCACTGTGATAGTGTTTAGCTGGGATTTTTCTGGTTAGTTCTCATCTGTAGATCTGACTGATTGAGAGGATGTTTCTTCAACACAAGCCTGAAAAGGGAAGTGCATCACCTTAACTTCATGCTGTGGTGCAGAAGATGTGGGCACTTCATTGGCCTAATTTAAAGCAGTTGATGTCCAACATCCTAAGAAAGCCTCTAAGGGTTTTCTTGGAGTGTTGGGCAGCACAAAAGAGGCAGATGGGTTTTACTCTTCTCAGAAAGTGATAGAAATACAAATTACATGGAATAATGTCAGGCAGCTTCTCACATCTGGAGAAATAGGAAAAGATGGCTTCCAGACCAGTCTCCAGAGAACAGTAAGTTTGTCCTTGTTTGCACCCTTTGTTTTCTTCTGTATCAGCTAAGGAAGCACACATGGAGAGAATGCAAAATTGTTCATATCCTACTACTGAAACAGAGCTTTCTTGCTTGACTAATGGCTTGCAGATTAGAGGTAGGTCCAGTGTGGCTCAAGGCCACCAGCGTTTAACAGAACAGCCTATTTTTGTGAGTTCAGGATTCTAATCAAGTGGTGATATTATTTTCTACCAACAAATGGGAGGATAAAGGGCAGAGAGAAACATTAAGGATTTTATTGGTTTTTTTCAAAAACCTAGACAAGTTCAATGATAAAGGAGAGAGGAAAGTGAGGACAGAAAAATTAAATTTCATGTCACAGAAAGTGTGGGGAGGAATTTGAAGATGAAGTGTTGTAGCTGAATTGTTATCAGAAAACCCAGAATAAAGAAAAAGACATTATATGAGATGACTTGCAATTGTGTAATCCACTTATACACATCACTTAGTTTTAGTACCATTATTTTCACTCTTTCTACCCACTTTCCCCTAAACTCAGTTTAAATTAGAGTAACTTTTGCCTCTCTCTGCCTTTCTCATATTTACAGAAATATATGGCTGTGTTTTACTTGACATGGCCCTTTCTTTCTCTTGGCAGCATTCATGTTTGTTAGACCAGGTTAATGCTACGTGGTTTTTTCTCCGTATGCCTCACTGTGTGACCGGTCTGCTCAGACTGTAAGGATTTGGTGTTGAAGTTGTTTATTTCTGTACCTGCATAAAGGCTGATCAAAATGGCTGGGCTGGACTTTAAGTGCTGTTGAAATGCATAACCATTAGTTTTGACTAAAAGAACTGGAGACAGGTTTTTAAAATTTGTGGCAATACAGCAGTATAAACCACATCTGTTAAAAAAGTTAACTTAGAAAATCTTCATATTTTTATTCTGGCAGCCCACGGAAACTACAAAGTCTGCTTCCCATCCGATCACTGGAGAAATACAGGTAAATATGTAGGTTTTGCTGTGTAAATTGTTGTTGATACTGGCTGTGTTTTTCTGTGAGTAAGTCTGCAGAAAACTATCTCCATCGACAGATTTCTTATTCAACTCCAATCCCTTAAAATATCTCTAATGTAAGTCAGGGCTTGATTTTTGCACCCGTCTTTAACATTGGCTTGTGAAACACAAGCAGACGAATGGAAAACGCTGCTGTTCCCAAAGGGACTAAAAGGATAGTGAAATTCATTCTCACCCTTAATCTTTGGCCACTTATTGTGGTTTTCTTTAGAAATTCCCAGTCTGTTTACATTGAAGCAAGAACTGCTGTGGGTTTCTTATAGTGCAGTGTATTTATTTCCATGCCTTGCCAAGGTTATGGTTATCCCTTACGTCAATTGACTTCAGCCTTTTAAAACACTCAAACAGAGAACAGCAGAACAACTGAAGCTTAACTTCCTATAAATTTCTGGGTTTTTTTTTCCCCTTGATCAACTCCTCTCTTCCTCTCTTCTATATCAGCGCTGAGTCTCTCTGTTTTAACATGCTTGTCAGACGTAGCCTCCCGGTAGATAGGATGTGTGTAAATATCACTCAATAAACTAGCTATTGTTCAGAATAATATCAAGAGTTAAAATTTCCTTTGCTTTTTCCTGATTGGAATAAATGAATATGGCTGTTTCCCTTTTTTCCTTTTTCAAGGTCCAGTGTGATGATCTAGCATCTCATTCTAGTCAGGACAGAGAGACAGAAACTTCTAAAATGTGTTTATTTCCAGAGAACATAGAGGTCTAAAACTCATTTTATTCAAAGGGTTTAGGAGATATTGAATCACTTAGAAAGTAAAAGTAACAAATAATCCTACTGTGTTTTAATGCATTCACTAGCTTCAAATCAACTACGACAAACACCTTGGCAACCTTATCATCCACATCCTTCAGGCAAGAAACCTTGCTCCCAGAGACAACAATGGCTATTCGGACCCCTTTGTTAAAGTTTATCTTCTTCCGGGGAGAGGGTAAGTGTAGGAAAAATTTTAACCTGAACTTTCTTTTAGCTTAGGTTTGCTATGTGTCATTAATAAACAGAACTAAGAGTTATTGCTATAGAAAATCCAGTTACAACACCAGAAAAAAAATGGTGGATTTTTAATGCAGAGTCAGAGCCTGTTCCCAGGAGAATATACATACTTTGCCAATGACCTTAGGAACTTTATGATCATTCCTGTAGATGTGTTTTTTTTTTTTTTTTTCATGTTTCCTTTAAAAAATTATAATACATGTAAAAATATTTTAAATAACAACAGACACAATGGAAATGTACTAAGTAGATACAATATTTTCTGAAATATAGAAAGCTGCATCCTAAATTTAGCATTGAATGGCTGCTTCATCTCAAGACAATCTGAATTTCGGATAGATTTGCAAAAAAAGCATAATTAAAGTACCTGAGATAAATTTAAGGTTGCAGTATAATATAAAAGCCAAGAAATAATGTTCAGGAAAAAAGTATCTCCATATGAATTTTTTGGCTTTTTTTTTTTTTAAGAACAAAGATAGGATTTTAGAAATACCGCTAATTTTGTATCTAATGACTATACAAGTCACTAATCACTTTTCCACAGATCATTGATTTTTTTGACTCTGTAATTATAAATAGCTCATTAGTACTTCCTTTAAAAGATATGTTTCTGTAGCAGCAATATTAAAACTTTTTTTTTTTTTGCCTGAATGTTACAGAATATCATATGTATATGGAGAATGCATAAGAATACACGGTTATAATAATCCTACTGACTTCAGCGGCACAAAAGATGCATCTAAAATTAAGCTGATGGATCAGACTATATAGTGCAAAGACGAATTCCTGCAAACTTCCCTGCTTGTGTAATCATGCTCACATTAAATGACTCTTAGGATAGAACAATGCAAATAAAAATCTCTATTTCTCTTCTACTCAAACTGACAGGAAAGTGGATGCTCAGGTCACAGTTCAGCATCTGGCTTATAAGCAAACACCATTAAATGCACGAGTGGTACAAATAAAGCCACACATTTTCTTTTGGTGCTTGCTAATTCCAGCTATATAGTATTCAGTATTGTTCAGTAGCACTGGGCCCAAATCTATTACTGTAAGAGGAACAGGCGCTAAAGCTTGAGAAGTTTTTAAATGCACCTAAGGCTCTTGTAAAATGCTTGTCAAATCAATCTTGGTGGGAATTTTGCAGGTACATTCACTGATATAGAGATAAGACTTTGAACTAAAGGTATGTTCATCCTATAACATTTCAGTTTAAAATTGTTGTCAAGTTATGAAGAATTGGATTTTAGTGTTGTTTGGGTTTATTATTTTAAAACATGCTGCTGTTAAAATTTTGCATGCAATTTGGGCCTTTAGGGAATAATGAAAATGAAGAACTTCCTAAAAGTCCTAAACTTGTTTCTGAAAGTAGAAACTTGTGTTGATACTGAATAACTTTTATTTGTAGTTCAGTCCATGCTAGACTTCTTATTTTTCCTAATACCTCTATTTCCTTTGATTTTAATACTAGAAATTACCCATTATTCATGTCTTCTTTCATCTCTGTTTTCATTTTCTCTTACACTGCTTCCTCTGTGTTCCTAACTCTGTAAATTCCGGATATGCAGACAAGTCATGGTTGTCCAAAATGCCAGGTAGAGTGTACTATTTTCCAATTTTATTCTTTCATTTTGTGTATGCATGAATGAGACAATGAGCCTGTGCATTGAACTACAGTTTTCTCTTGAGTTCTGATGGCATGAAACTGTGGTGTGGTTTTGCTGTTCCTTTTCTAATGAGGTCATTTTCAGGAGCTGGAAACAAGTAGTTAATGCTCCTTGGTGCAGTATTATTCTAATGAAAAACTGATGACAAGCAAAATGTCTTCTGAAGTCTGGAAGAATTTAGTTCAGAGATATCTAAAGCTTCATTCTCTCTCTCTGAAAGTTGAAAAATAATTAACTGTGAACTTGTATCAAGATTTTGAATGGTGTTACTGCCAAGAGAAACAGGCTCTGTTTGATAATGAAATATAATCTTTTTCTCTATTTACCTTGCACAGTGTATAGACATTAAAGCCAGGCATAATTCTAGATAATTGCCCAGATGGACAATTAAATCTGCTTGACCACATAAGTGTTTTTTTGTGGTAAACAAACTTAAAATTTTATTATTGAAATTATGAGTGCTTTGTTTGCCCTGGAAACTTAAGGCAAAGCTCAGTTCTCAAGATATGCTAATATCAGCTCAGGCTAAGAACCTAAGAAATATTCCAGCTCCAATTTTAAATTTGTTTAAAAGTAATGCCCTGACTAAACAAGTGAACAGATTAATTTCAATAAACAAATTTCTATCATCTATCTCTTTCTTCATTACTAAAATTATTTGATGGATGTGTTAAAATTACACATTTCATATGTGTAGTCTATCATGCTTTTTAACACGGTTATTCTATTATGCTTTTTTCATTGTACTTAATACCTTGTATTATATGTTAATAAATTATAATTAAGGAATCAGAGAGAAAATATAAAGAAAAGAGATATGCAGTTTGTGTCTTTTCACACAGCATACTCTCTGAATTTCAAATGCAAATCATTTCGTATTAAGTGACATACGAGTGACTGGTTTAATGAATGCATTTTATTAAAGTATCTTCATCTGTTAACCTGTCAATTGTTAATCTGTTAATCTGTTAATTATTGGGGGAAGGTGCATCAAGGGTATGAACTTAATGTGTTTGTCAGATCCTTCCCTTCAGAGGCCTAGAAACCTTCATCTGCCATCCAGCTTAGCCTGGTTCTGCACCTTCCCTGCAGCGAATACAGACCATAGATTACATGGATGTGGGCTCAGCCCACCCTTACACTTTAAATCCAAATCGTCCATGGACTTCACTGGAAATACTTCAGAGCTGCCATGTTAACAACAACTTCATCTTTTGCAAGCTCTGGAACTCGACACTGCATCAATCACCTTCTCACATACTTCAAAAAAAAATCAGGAAGTTTGAAAAGGTGATGAAGTTCTACCATTGCAGAAGGAGATCCGAGAAAGGAAAGGGAATGTTGGTGTCATTTTCTTGGCTGAGTGTGCCAAAGGGTTCTTTACCACTTTCTTCAAAAAATGAAAGTATATCAGTTCCCTAAAACCAGTAGGTCATAGGACATCTAAACAGGATGTTCTAGGCAGGGGATGCTTTTCTCATACCAGAGAGTGAGAAAAGAAGGCTACTGAGGTGCTTTAAAAGTTTAACTGCATCACTTAATACTATTTGCCATCAAAATCTCATTTGGAAATTGATTCAGATTTTGTATTTCAGCTTTCTTTCCAATATATGCAAAGAAATAGCTTTGTGTGAGTTTCTTTATCATATGCTCTTGGTCCCCCTAGATTTCAAATGACCCTTGCCATTCTTTGCTCTGTCTGATAGAACTCACTGAACTCTGAGAGCTGCTGCTTTCTTCTCATAAGCAGAGGTGAACAGATACTTTGTTTCATGGGTCCCAAAACACTTCACATTTTTTCATAAACTGAAAGACAGTTTTTCATAAACTGAAAGACAGCAAGATTTCCAAGAAAATAAGTGGAAATACATAAAATGACTAGAGAAAAAAATGAGAGGAAAAATAGTGGTAAATCCCTTCCACTTAGAGATATCAGGCTGGTAGGCAGCTTGGATAAATCCACCTCATTTTGGAGAAGAAAGACACTCTGCAATCCAGATTAATTAGACGAGATCATTGCACTGCAGAATTGAGTTTACAGAATGAAACTGCTGGTGCTGAAGTCCCAGTATCAACAGGTGCCAGTAAAACACACGTATCTTTCGCATAACCATAAATCATAACTGTTCCAATCTGGTAGCAGGTATGGTACATCATTAGTGACTGGCTGATTAAATGTGTTCCTGGGTGCCCCTCCTCATTTAATCTCATGTGAAAGGAATTAGTTCATTAGTTCTGAGATCATGCCACGGTGTGAACCAAATTAGCTAAATCAGAAGCGAGAATAGTATACTACCAAAAGTTATTGTTGGGGAACCATAGAAGAGTCCAATATGGCATATGCAAGTAATTTTGTCCATTTTGTCTTAGTGCTGGAGACAGTCCTGGGAACATTTTGTTTATGAATAGATGTAGCAGATATATACTTGCAGATTGACAAAATGAGTTTCTTTACCTTAAATCTTGTGGGTTTTTCAAAGTACTAAAAAGCCTCATGTTCTCCTACCCATCTTTTTTGAGTTGTTCAGTAAATTTTATGTTAAATTAAAATTGGAATGAAAGCAAGTCTAACATAAAAGCTCACAGAGCTAGATGAATCCATATTCTGTTAAAGATTAATGTATTGCTTCCTCCATACTCAGGAGATGTAAAGTACAACAGAAAGCATTAGTGAATCTTTTAAAAACAGATTATGCATCCAAACCTTTGTTCTTGGCTATTGACAAAAAAAAAAAAAAATTCGTGATCCTGATGCACTTTTATGTTTCTTTCCAGTGTGGTTAGAGGGATAGGCAGAGAACAGGATCAATAAGAAATTAGTGTTTCAATCATTAACAGGATATTAGTTACCTTATGGCATTCATTAAATGTGTTTGTGAGATGGGATTCCTGTAATTAGAGATTGCAACCAATAAATATAATGAATTTTTGCTACTTTAAAGTGCTAATGGGATGGTAGTGGAAAAGAAATCAATGCATTATCACCTCAATTTAGAATCAGAGCCCAATACCTACAATGAGAGGGCAAAGTCTACGTGCATGTGCTGACTGATGCTTTATCTTGAAATGGTTTTAGGCAGAGCAAGCCTGCTGAAGAGTCAGAAGATGTTTTAAAAGACTATCTCTGAAAAGCATACCAAAGAAAGCATCCCAAAGGCTGTCATTGTCCTCTCGTAACCCCAAATTATTGCAGAAATGGAAGATACAGCTCTTTTTTTTTTTTTTTTTTTCTGGTTTTTGGTTTGTGATGTTTTGGGCTTTTTTGTATTAGAGCTGAAAGAAACAAAAGATCGCTAATGTAATGTTTTCTTCTTTTGTTCAAATCCAGTGCTGAGTACAAGCGGAGAACTAAGTACATACAGAAAAGCTTGAATCCTGAGTGGAATCAGACAGTCATTTATAAAAATATCTCCATGGATCAGGTGCGTGACTGGTGGTGCTCTTCAGTGCTATTTGCTGCTTTGTTATTTGCATGGTCTGCAGTGCTCACTGTGAAGGGAGCAGTGCTACTGGCAATTCTCTGAGACCCTGTAAAATCTTGTCAGATTTAGGAGAAATTCAGAATTCTTTCCTTGCCTCTGATAGAGCTTACTATGGCAATACTATTTTCTTGCTTTTCTACTCATAAAAATGGTAATTTGTGGGGATTACACTCATAATCATGTCATAAGTAGAGATGTGACTATTAAAAAAATTATAATGGAATAAATTAATGAGGGAATAAATTAAGACATAAGTTTCCGAAGTTGATGCAGAAAACACAGTCACTCTTTGTTCCAAAAGACATGTGGCTCACACAAATTTCTATCCTTTTTTTATTAAAAAAATATTTATAAAATGTAGAGGTATATTTTTAGATTCATCAGCAATTTATATCAATATCTTGAGACATGAATCATGTGAAAAAAAATTAGAAGATATTTGATTTCCTTGTCATAGAAAGATTTAACTCACATCTGGGAAGGATGTCTGCAGAGTCTTCTCTGTTTCTTGGTGGGTTCCTAACTCCAACTGTGCTTCCGAAGCAGTATGAAGCAATTGAGTCCTCTACTCCTCTATCTCTCCTCAGAAAGGACTTTTTACCAACCTGAAAAAGATATAATGGGCAAAATAAAGATCAGTTCATTTTTTTAAATTATGAAGTATGTTTTATAGATGACTGGATTTGCATAGAGTCCTGAATCTTTTTTCTTTTCTTTCTGTTTTTTTCTTGGTACTTTCAACTTCACTTTACAATGCCATTTAATTTATCAGTACTTTTAAAAAAGCCCAGAATAAGCAGGCTCTTTAGTGATTAAATTTCCCAATGCCTTTAATATACTTCTCCATCACAATGTCAAGACCTCAATATAATCTTCCCAATTTAAAATTTCATTATTCTTTCTTCTTGTTCACTGAGAGGAACGTAGATTGAGTTACTCATTTTTGCATGGAACGAAACCCTTCCCACAGAGGGGTTTGCATGATTGCTCATGCAATCTACGCATGTGGACTTAACAGGCATTAGCTCAGATTTACTTCAGAGGTGTCCTCTTGTAGGCAGTGGTTTGATGAGGTTTTTTGACTGCTTCATGCAGGCTTTTGTAAATGGTAACTCATTGACAATTAAAGCATCAGAAAAAAAATCAAACTGATGTTTGCCTACCTGCAATATAAACCCTAAGTCTTCTTGGTTTGGCGAAAGGGTTTGGTAAGTCTTTACAATATTTCCAAACTCAGCTTTTCATCTAAGAAAGATTCTTCAGTTTTCTTATTTTGCTTGGGAGTTCTGCTGTGGCATTTCACAGAGCTGTCATTGAGAGTGCTGCAGTGTTGTACATTCAATGGCTCTTTGGTGCTCTGAAAATGGATAATGATGTTAATCTAGGATTTCTTGGACAGTGATTTTAATGACAAGAAAATCTCCTTGTATCTTTGATGTTAGTTTTTGGACCATTATTTGATGAAATTTGCCTTTAGTTTGTATGTTGAATACTTCACATTTTTACTATTTGCAGATTCCCTCCTTTTCCCCTCTGAGACTGATATGCAGTGTTTATGGCTTTAAGTGTGTAAAGTTCATTTGAGCACCACATATCTTCTATGTTTTCACATCTTGTCACACAGAATTGTGTGCAGAGAACACGGTTTTCTTCCACACCTGTCTGTGGCCTCTACCTACTGCTAAGATTCTGGTGTGTGTGACTTTTCTCCTATAAAATTACATGGCCTGGCTTAGAGAATCTACAGTGAAACACATTTATAAATCACAAATAATTCAATGCTGGTGATAAGTACTCTCTGCAGTCTGAAGAACTCTCACCATGTAAGAGACCACAGTTTGTACTCATAACCCTCACAAATGTACATTCCTAAATAGTTACAGATATAAATAGAAATACAAGACAATAATAGTATTAGACTGAGAATGGGTGTTCTGTTCACCAAACAAAACTGCATCACACACTGTTACACAGAGTTGGCAGTCACATTCAAATATAAATTCATGAATTTTTATAAACAGTATTTCTTCAAAGAAACATTTCCTTTTCCCCTATGCTTTTTTCTCTCCATCAAAGTATGTGTTGCTTGCAGACAGCAAATAAGTATTATTAAAAATTTCCTAATATAGTTCTTTTAACGTCACTGTCTAGACTTTAGCTGGTTGTACAATTTTTCATTTTCCTTTTCTCTTTCATAAACTAGCTGAAATTAAAGTGAAAATAATTATGGGAAATAGATCACTCTTTGAAATGAACCAGACTTTTCCAAGGTCAGAATGATTAGTTTTATCACATTTATAGCAAATTTTATTTTGGCAGTTGGAGAAAAAATGAATTAAACTGTGAATATTTAGTAATTTAAGGTTTTTGTTAAGTAATAAAATGGAAATAATTACAATTTAAGATGAAGGCTGAGTACACACAATACAAATGCTGTGCATTAATTGCCAGTTCAAGCCCAATACCTACTCAGAGCATGAAAGAAAGCATTAAAATAATTTAAGGAGAAGTGGAAAAAATATGTAAGTTCTGTTGCTGGTGAGGCCATTGGTATAAAGTATGACCACACTGTAAGGTGTGGTTTTCTTTGCCTCAATTCCTTACTTGCCAGAAAGCAAATAAAAGCATTTCCTTATATAAAATAATTCCATAAAGCAAATAGTTTTGCTGTAAGTTATGTCTGTAATTTGAAGGCAATATATTTAGCAAGAGTAATATTTTCAAACTCCTTGAGTGGAGTGGGAGCCTATGTCTTATTTCCAAAAGTAAGGAAATCTTTCGTATGAATCAGTAAGGTGTTGGTATTTAAATCCTACTTAATCTCTGGGACAAAAGAAAGTAAGTTCCTATGTGACCTATAAAAAGACTTTTTGCCCTCCCATGCACCAAAATACACCAATATAGAGAAGAGAACAATAAAATATTAAATATGAATGTCAACAAAAATAACTGTACTGGATTACCTAATACACCACATTCATTTCTACTCATCAAGCATCCTGACTGAAACTACAATATTTTACATTATTTCTGAAGTAATTATAGTAATATGTTTTCACCATAGAGGAAAAACAAGCTGGATTAAAGTTATTTCTTTCCTAATGCAATTCCTTGTATGAAATTTTCAAGGAATATGTGTTAAATATTTTAACTAGTGCATATTTAGCTACACAGGCAGACATTATCCATAATACCTAGACATTTAAAACAAGAAACAAGCACTTCTGTACCTGTGGCATTGGTTATGCCTTCCGTAAGAGACAATATTTTTCACGTCTGCTGTTCTGCATATTCCTTCATTTTCTTTAATATATGGCTGTGCACAGACAGCCTAAAGCTAACTGGAGTTCCTGTGCAGTAACATGCTTCTAGGTGGATTTTCATTAATTTTATTTTATTGTTACTTTCTTTTTCCACAAGGCTAAGGCTGAAATTAGTTATTGTTTGGTAATTTTTTCAGAATATGCTTGGAACTCAGATGACGTTCGCAATATGCAGAAACTGAGTTCCTTCTTTTTGTGACCCTTTCTCATTTTCCTGTTGGTACATTAGCCACTCGCAGAAAGCCACCGTCAGACAGACAGAGGGTTCCTGCAACCCATTTTGGTATTGCTGAATATCTGTTATATTCCTGATGAGCATCTGAACTTCAGGATTCACAACCTGAAACTGATTTATGTAAGGCAGAACCCTGTGTTGCTGTGATGGTGCAATGGCTGCGTTTAAAATCAGCAGCCATGGAGTGCTCTTTGCCACCGTAGTGGAACATAGGTATATCTTCAGAAAAGCAAATTTTCCTCTGCTTTGAAACTTCCATGCACTCTGCCTAATAAAGGTCTTTCCATGGTTTTTCATTGTCATAATATTTTATAAAAGCTTTATTGAACTAAAAGGCTTAAAATAGATTTTGCAAAGAAATATAGAGTACTGTAAGTTTTCATCACAGTTTTATTATCACGCTATTGCAAAGAAGCTAGCAAAGTACAGATGCAGTTACTTGAAAATCTTTTCTATTTTCCTCTTTCTACCAAAAATTCTTCAAACCTTAGGGGTTTTTTTTACCATATCCTGGATCTATACACACTTCTCTCTGTCCTTGCACAGTCATCAAAAAGAAATCTCCTCTCAAAATAGCAACAACTGTGACAATACATTTCTGAGAAGTATTTGTGCTATCCCTTTTTTAAATGGTAAAAATACATATACTTAATATAGCACCTAGCAGAAAATTGTATCATCCAGGAAGCCAAATGCATCATAGACCAGAGCGTGCTCAGCTCACTTTTTCAGGTTATTTTTCATGTTGCAGTTTCAACACTGTCTTGGAACGGCAAAGAAAAGATATTTTATTCAGTCAAGGAAATCAGCTTTAGAAATATTCTGTAAGAAATGTTCAAAAAGTAATCTTTATGTTCAACTTTTTATTTCATTTTTGCAGGATATTTTTTAAAAGAATGCTTAAGAATAATATTGCTTAATTATGTAAGAATAAAACAGAAATATTAAAGAATTGCTCTCAAATATTTTTTTTAAATCTTATGTTTCAAGTCGTGCTGTTGCCGGCTTAAAGAGTACATTGTTGATGCTAAAAAATACTTCAATTCCCTTTTGTGTGGGTTTTCCAGGATATGCTGATTTAAATTTTCTTTTCATAGACATTGGCTTCGCATAGTGCTCATTTTTCTAAAGTTGGCTGGGAGCAGATGATATTCTGAATACATAATAATGAGATGAAATTATCACTTAAAGGCAATTGCAGGTTATTAGGAACTGTCTTAGTCTGTGTTGCATTAAACCAAGGGGCAATGGAGGGAGATTGATGAGATCATGGTGCTAATTACACCGACGTTGTGGGTTCAATCCTGCACAGACCATCCACGTAAGAGTTTCACTCAGTGATCCTTGTGAGTCACTCCCAACTCACAATATTCAGTGGTTCTGTAAATAGCCGAGAGTGCTTTCATTCCTAGTGTATGCAATATGTACAATAATTGGTATAGCTTATAATTTTGAGCAATAACTTGATCCTTTGTTGTCCCTCTGTGCCCAGCAGCCAGTGCAGTGAGTGACAGGTTGCTTCTCTTAGGATGACGACCTCAACTATCACATAAGAATTCTTCTTCTGAATTCTTTTATTCAAGTGTGTGAAGAGTCCTCTTTTCCTCAGTAAATGCTTGCATTTTGCACTTATAACTTCTCAGCCCAACTTTGCAGACACCCTACAACCCGCAGGATTTTGTCCTTCTCTCTTTAAAGCCGCATGAATTTATTACTGCCTTTCCAGCCACCTTACAGCCTTTTGCCCCAGCACACAATATCAGTAATCAATCCTGCCCCTACACGTCCCCAGAGACCCCTGGAAAAACACTCAGGTCAGTCTTTACAATAAGGTCAACTGCTTTGGTCAACAGTTTCTCTGTCTTGCTCTCCCTTGTCATATGAACAACGTACTTGTTTCTTACTGTGGCCTATAGAAGAGTGCTTGGCACAGCTATCACGCTTAACAAGATCTGCAGATAATGGCTTTTGACAGCTGTCGTTAATACCCAATAGTAGAACTTGTCCACATGCCTGGATCACTTGCAGACTCATTGACTACACTGAATTCTGCAGGCATTAAAGCCTGGTCTTCACAGATGAGATTATGTAAATAGGGTGTTCGATATAATACATTTGAAATTCACACTCAAATGCACTTCAGGCCAATGTCTGAGTTCAGACAGATCTGGTGATGAGAAAAGCTGCAGGAACACAAAAGTGGGGCCTTAAAAATCAGTTTGACTCTTGTAGTGGACATAAATTCTACCCAAAACAACTTGTGGAAATTCCAAAAATAGGGCCAAGCACAGGCTCATCTGTCTTGATGGCAAATAATAGCCTGAAATTATTTTTCTCAGAACAAGGTTGATGAGAGGGCGAAAATTGCCTACCTGTCACTAAGAAAGGATACATAGAGGAAATAATCTATAGAAACCACCATAAAGGCTTGATCTGAAGTTTATGAGGTTAATTATCCTTTTACTTGAATTGCAGCTGAAAAAGAAAACACTGGAAGTGACTGTCTGGGATTATGATAGATTCTCCTCAAATGACTTCCTTGGTGAAGTGAGTATCTTATTTCTTCCTCTCTACTAGTAATAACTGCAGCTGTTATTTGGAGACTGCTCTCTTCCAAGGTATGGTACATGTGTTAAGCAAAACCTCTTTTTACATCCCAGTTTTACTGTCGTCTTCATAAAAAATGGTCACTATTCCTTTAATTTGGACATGAAAGATATATACCTTTTATCTTGATTAATTGGGGGCAAGCTAATTTAGGACCCCCCAAAAAATGTTAATTCACTGAAAATTAATATATTTTGAGTGTGAGATAGTAAAAACCTTCACAGTGACTCCAGGGGGAATTCTTGTTGTGACTGAAAGCCGTCTGCCTTGATTTCAGCATAACATAGGAAGTCTGAGGAGGTATTAGTCTTTGTTAATGATTAAAGGATTAAATTTTGCCATCAAGCCATATTTTAACACATGCACAAGTATCTTCAAGTATGAGTAATTTAGTCTTGCTGATCAGTCTCATTTTTAATGTTCTGAAATAGTAATATCATTACCAAAGTATGACTGAAGGCAAAATATAATCTTGTAATTAATAATAAATAAGATGAGTGCTCATGGGAAGAAGGCTTTCTCTTTAAAAAACAAATAAACAAACATACGCACATATAATACAGAATCTCCAGCAATAACTATGATATAAAAATGCTTAAAGATGTAATTACAAATAAAGCTTATAATTAGAAACAGAAGCATAGGAAAATCGATCACTCATACAGAGTAACTGAGAGTATCCGGGCTCATTCTGCATTTGAATTCTGCAAAAAAGCCACACAGTTCAGCTCCAGTTCCCCTTTGTATAACTACCAAACTGAGCAATCAGTGTCACTATTTGAACAATTACTAAGATAAAGGTAAAGGAAGCTGCTACATGATTACTTATTTCCTGCATACCGTGTCCATATTCTTGTTGAGTTCAGCATGTTTGTCCAAATACAGGGCTTTACTGAATATTTACATATTTTTTTTATGACATTTACAAAAGGGATGCTCCAGCAACTGCTTCTACATGAAGATTTAAACCCTTCCCCTTCAAATTTTTTCAGCCTCTAGAACTACTTTTTTATTCATTATGAAAGCAGTTTTTCAGGGGAAAAAAGCAACAGAAAAGACTATCCAGTGTATCTCAGCATCAGGTTGTCCAGAGGAATCCTGCACCATAACATCAAATGTGAGATATCCAAATTGTGCCCCAAAGACTTGCTTGAATAGAGCCAGCAGCACTTGTGTGCCCCGGGAGAAAAGTGGCACATCGTGGTCCACATCTGTGGAAAGTGAAACCTCTTCTACAAAGCAGAGCCCCCAGCCCACCCTGCCTATTGGCAGCAATCCTCAGCCATGCTGTCTTCCAAGTCATTCTCAAAACTGGGACTAAAAACTACAGCAGGGAGCATCCCAATAGTTAATCTGTTCAGATTAATTATAGTTCTAATCAGAAAGACCAAACTGCATCATAGACAGCCTATGAAACTGAAAGGAAAAAAGGGAAGAAAAAAGGCTTTTAACCTAGAAACCACCTGTTGTTGGGCAGCTTCCCCATCCCTAAAGTTGAAGAGGCTTTCTTTAATTCAGGGTCTTGTAATAAAGTGACGGAAACATTGTTACCTGAGGTAATTGCACACCTTATTGTCTGGCAGGTTTAAAACTTCCCTACCTGGCCTCAGTTTTAACTCTCTTACTTTAGAGCCAAATGCAAAGCTATTTTTGACCTTCCTTCATTCAAGACTCTATGATGAATTTCATTACTTTACATCTCTGTACAAGCCTGTTAAGGGAGGAAGGGTCTTTATTGGTGCCAATGCTCTTTTTTTTAACTTCTTTCTATTTTTTAAGGAAATTTCACGAAAGTCCTGCTAATGAAGGTGGCTTAGAGCTGATTTCAGCAACAATCTTTGGGGTTTTTTTTAGCCGGGTTATTTGTTTCATTTTCACATTACCCTTGTAGCTCTTTTTTTTTTTTTTTTTTCCCTCAGTAAAGTTTAGATGCCTAAATGGTCTGTTGAATTCTAATATTTTAATGAAGTGCAAGAGTAACCCTGTTTTTTTCTTTTTGTGGCTATTTTTGCGTATGTGGATTTTTTAAAGACTCAAGAAGCATAAGTCTCATATTATTGAAGACCTTAATAAAAACATATATAGAACTCTTTCCCCCTTTAAAAGCAGTGATAAAAGGGAGAAAATTACACTGCTTGATTCTCCTATTAGAATATGTCTGTACAGAGGCAGAATGGCTGGATGTCTTTTTTAATATTTTTTTAGTGTAGCTGTCAAGGTAGTGCTCACAAGCTGCCCTCCAAACTCCCAGTTGTCTTCGTGTGGAGCTCTGCCATAAGGACTCAGCTCACAGTCCTTACTGGGGTCCTGGTGAGAAGACATATTAGTTCAGACACATCAGTATGCTACTGAATCTGGGTTTGGGGTCACAGCATGCTCAGGGAGTCCTGAATCTGTCAGCACACAGCCTTATACCCTTCACTCCTACACCTGATTGAAACTTCTGACAACACAACTTTAGTCTCTTCTGCTGTGTGCACTCATTAATAGGTCAAATATAGGCCATATATTATACTTTGATTTTTTTGTAGGTGTTGATCGAGTTATCCAGCATCTCTCAGCTTGACAACACTCCTCGGTGGTATCCTCTTAAAGAACAGAGTGAAAACATTGATCATGGGAAATCTCATTCCGAAAAGAGTAGCCAGCAATCTCCAAAACCATCTGTTATCAAGAGCAGAAGTCATGGAATCTTCCCGGACCCCTCCAAGGGTAGGAATGACTTGGTGCACCTGATATGAAATATTTTCCCAGATGATGTGTAAACCTTTGCTATGTGTAAGTGCTAATAGAAAAATAAAGATACTGCTATGAAGTTTGTATACATTTTTTAATAAAAATGCATTTATCCCTGTGATTAATTAATTGGAGACAAGGCTTAAATTGTCTCAATCTTGCCAGCCAGCTTACTGAGTAATTGTCCTTAAAACAGCAGCTAACAGACTCTGTATACATATCTGCTATAGATTCTGTGCCCTTTTCATTTTCTTGGCAGCCTTGGGCAAATTCAATACATATTTAGCTTTCTATTTTTCATGTTCCTTAAATATTCTATGAGTTTTTTTCTTCTGACAATGCCACATTAATATTTTATAGAACAACAATTATCCTGCAATAATGCATATGCATTTCCAGTCAACGATAATGGACTGTAGCACATCTCAGTTGTATTGGAAATCAGTGGAGCTGATACAGTAGAAATATACAAGTGTTTACAGAAGCAGAATTGATCTCTGTGTTTCCTGCTCCAAGAAATTTATCTCTAATTATGTTTTTTATACGCTAAGTAGTCAGTGGACAGGTGCTCTCTTAAAACACATTATATGTCCTATCAAAGCAAAAACCAATCCATCTACAATCCAGATTAGAGTCCCAGAGGAACAAGACTCTTCTCCATCTCCTATTTCTCTGTGTAACATTTGGCCAGGGACTGGTGTCTATATAAGATGTCTGTCTGAATTAGAGGTAAGTATAGAAGCTATTGTAAGTTAGGCTGTGATTTTCCTGATGGCATTATTCAGGATAAAATTACTTGCATTTGCTAAGTGTTTGGTGCTGGTGTAGGTGATGCTGGTTAGCCTCAACATACTAGAGAATAGAAAGTGGAAAACGCAACGCCATTATTCCACCAGTTTGAACCAGCACAGCAGGTCTAATTCACAGGTGATAAAAAGCCAGTATTAAATAAATTATTCCATGGGCCAGGGAACAGAGGGGAAGTGGGAAACAATGCTTCATAAGAGTTTCCAAATCATGATATATCCTGATACTTTAAATGGAATGGCACAGCTTAATCTTTATTTCTTGTTCCGAATTCAGCTAGAAAGACCAGTCAAGAGAAAGAGAATGAAATTGCTAGTTTTTAATAAATGCAAGACTTGTGCTTCTTCATTTTCCTGATAGACATGCAGGTGCCCACCATTGAGAAATCCCACAGCAGTCCAGGGAGCTCCAAATCTTCTTCTGAAGGACATCTCCGCTCTCACGGTCCATCTCGCAGCCAAAGCAAAACCAGCGTCACTCAAACTCACCTTGAAGACGCTGGGGCAGCCATCGCCGCTGCTGAAGCAGCTGTGCAACAGCTTCGCCTTCAACCAAGTAAAAGACGCAAATAAATTCCTCAGCATGGCAGCTTAATGTTCATCTGTTGCCTTTTTCCCTGCTGTCCTTCCCTTTTTGGCTATTTTTTTTCTGTTCTTGGCACACTGTGCTCACTCTGTTCAATGTCTTTCTTTGTGTGCCTGTGTGTGAATACATATAATTACAATATACTCTTGTATTTAGAAGTCTTTTATTTATTTATTTATTTTAATTTGTAAAGACTGCAGTGAAACTGGCTGTTTCTCCATCAGTCCCTTCACTCATGGTCCATGATGTTCCATGGTTGTGCATGACTCACAGAGAAGTCCATTGTGTTTTGATGTCACTAAATACCTACCGATGAAATAATCAAAACCTGCAGAGATGCAACTGTCAGCTCTTCAAATTGCACAAAGGACTGAGACCACATTAACAGGATGTATCTATAAGTAGTAATCATGAAGGACAGTACTAAACACACAAAAGAAGATTTCAAGTTAAAGAAACTTTTTTTTAACTACATGGCTGAGATTTCTATTTTTGAAACATGACTGTAAATATCTATTTTTTTTTTTTTTTTTGGAAAGGAAATATAAGGCAACCTTCTTTATATCTCAGATGAGATTGTGTTAGTGATGAGCAGAACAGAAATACAATAAAAAAAATTAAACCCAATAAGTGCAAAACCATTAAACACACAGAGCCAGTAACAACATCAGATTGATGTTATCAAGTTAGCAGACTCAAAGGGAGTTGAGAGCTAAGTCAGGTGTCACAGTTCAATTTTTCGAGTAATTTTTTGCCATGGATTGATTAAGGGTCAAGATAGATGTCGTCTGACAACTTTAAATAGGTTAATGAATTAAAACTATTCCATTCAAAAGGATTACTCTCCAGATTATACTTCAGACCAGTATCTGATTGCTAGCTGAGGGTTTAGTTGATGGCAAATTAAATCTCTCTGACTGTAGAGTCATTGTGTTTGTCTTTAGGGTTTGTTGATATGCCATAAACTCACCATGGTATAATGCAAAACTGGGGGAATTTTTTTTCCCTTGTCTTCACCATCATTAATAAAGAAACAGCCAGTTTTGATACTCTTTAATGCTGTGCATGTGGTGTCTCTTTGGTGTTTGAAAACACTACTTACTTAAATACAGAAAAAAACCACTTCTGTTTGCATGAATAACATTTAAGCTGGTTCCATCTGAGGATACATACTCTGGGTTTCCATTTCACCCACACTGCCACAGCAGCACATAAAAGCGGTCAGTCTAATCATGCCAGGAAGCAGCACAGACACAGCATAGCAGGAGTCCTCCCTATTCAAAGAACTCAGTCTGACAATCTGCCTCCACCAGCCAATGACAACAAAGACCAAAGCCAACTAGCCCTCAGGAAAGTGATGTCTGATGGACCAGTCAAGCCTGAAGGAGGTGAGCAGAAAGACATGGTTAAGAAACCAACTACATCCCAAATACTTCTTGCCATGTCAACTAATTCATTGCGATATTTAATTATTTATTTTACCCCTCCATTAAGTGCTGTAAATGTTAACATGAATCAAGAACTCTGCTTGATTTTTCCACATATCAGCACATAAATCCATAATGAAAAACTGTGCTAAGAAGCATTATGAAACAACAAATATGTGCACTTCCATTCCACTGGAGTACTTAGACTTCTGTTTAAAAGTAGTATAGCTTTGCTCATGTTGTTGCCTAATAAAAAGCATGCATCCAAGCTGGTCTGCTTAAGCATGTTTGGACATTTCTTGTACTGTGACAAAAACCTAACTGCACATTTTTGTTTCTGGAAATGTAATTGGGACAATAACAATTCCTGTTTCCTCTTTCAACATAGTTATCATGTCAAGAGTCATTAGCGTAGATAATTTTTCAAACCACCAGTGGAAAGGAAAGGAGTTTTGATCCATGTATAGCTCAATCTCTTGATAATTTTCCTATCAGCATCTTTAAAATTTATTTTCTACTTGTAGGCACCTGTAATACCACATATCACCAATTTATTCCCTCATCACAAATAAAAAGCCAGAATCTCAACCAGTTCAAATTGCCACTGTTCTTTTGATTTCTGGAGCATCTTGTTTATTTCTATGGAATCTGAGGGATAATCCAAATAAATGTACTGACTGAACTCCCAGATGTTCTCTTGTGCTGTAATCCCTTCTTAAGCTCTCAAGATTCATTGAAGGTTTTTCTGTCAACACCATTGCACACATTGGACAATACTAACTGGCTGAGAGGGGTGAAGGAGAGAAAGAGGGAATGATACTTCAGACAATATATCCTAAAGGCAACAAGTCATTCAGAGAACTAGTGTGATGCTAAAACAACTAATTAACAGGGTAAAATTCACAGATATTTTTAAACATCTTATTTAGAAATGACAAGTTTTTTTCTTAGGAGAGCTTTCAGAATTCTTCCATAAATCTATGGAAGAATTTACACATATGCACACACACACACACACAGAGAGACATTGTCTTACTCTACAGCTCAACTCCAGACACTCAGTTCAGGTAGAACCAGAGAATGTCAGAGTGCAAGTTCAGGCCTCATGTCTGAAAGCTGCATACCACTCCTGGGGTGTAGACCACTCAAATCTAAATAACTCTTATGATCTTTTGAGGTGTCGTGTCTGTAGGGTTTTATCGCAAAGACTCATAGCCCTATGGTGATGCCTTTTCTCATAGACAGGTAATGCAAAACATTTTGCGTGTGATATAAGGTCGAATTAAGGGTCAGATACACTTTTATAATAAGGAAATACTCAGTCTGTCGGCTTCAAGTACCTGTGCCACAAAATTGTTATTCTATCTTCTTTACTTTTAAAATTTTGAAAAGGATGTGAACTGATATGTACTGGGCTTAGCAATATTGCAAGCATCATAGAGAGTTATGGGAAAAAGAGTCCACATTACAAATAATAAGAGTCCACATTATAAATAATAAGACTCCCCAATAATATATAAAAAAGGTTAGCATTGCTATGAAGAGATGTGATACTTTTGTCGTTTTACTTCTGACAAATAAAGACAATGCATGGTCGCCTACACAATGTTTACAAGTCTGATTTCAGACCTCTGAAATTTTTTGGCTTCTCCTTATTGTACCAAAGATAGTTGGTCCAAATTTATTCATATGAGGTGGGCCAGTAGTTACCATTTTGAGGCTAATGACTCTCATGACTTTCAGCAGGAATAAAAAGCAAGATGATTTCACTGCAGTTTTGTGGACTGAATCTATAACCTCTAGTGGAAAAATGACCAAAGATACTCAAAACAGCTTCCAGCTTAAGGACTTCTTTTGTGAGGGGAAGAGATGATGAGAGAAGGAGAGCTTTCCCCTGCATTGTGAACTATGAATATTAGGGCATCATCTGTTTCCAAGTCCATTCCCAAAGGGATAGTGCATGTTTGTGGTACCCACATCCATTACAGTCTACTTTATTGGTACCTGGAAAAGAACACATTAGGAACCAGTTTTAGTGACTGGAACAGTCATCTTGGCAAGTCAGTAATTTTTTGTCACTATGTCTCAAAGCTCTTTACTAAGGAAGCCATTACAGATAATCCACGACATTATTATTAATTTTTTACCACAGCTATTTCTCTGTGCATTTATTAAATAACAGCACCTTTTAGAGGAACTGTTTGGGTTTTTTCAGCCCAAGTACACAACAGTGATGAAAATTATTCTATCCTGTGAAGTCCTATGCCTAAGATAACCCTCAGAAAGAGTGTCCTCCTTTAATCTAATCTCTCAATAGGTTCATTTTTTCTCTTAAATTGAACTGTCTCTAGAAAAAACAACAAACCAAGAAAAACAAGAACCCTCAGTCATTCTCAGAATGCCTCAGAGAAATCCTTCTCTACTTCTTATTCCTAAGACCTTTTCAATTGGGTGTATTTTGTCAGTTATTAATTGTGTGTCAGTTGAGAAGTAACAAGGAAATCATAAACAAAACCAGCATCTATAGTATAAATAGCATATTTTATGAATGCAAAAGTCTTTCATCAAGTTTTTATTGAACTGAACTGTTTCTGTGTTCCTTTTAAAGAGTAAAAAATTGTATTTTAATCAATCTGCTTTAAAATTAGGGTGAATATGCAACAAAAAACATTGGGTTTTTTTTCAGAACCTTTGTAAAATCCAACATTCAGCTACAGCCGTTAATTAAAAATAAACCCTGAAGTATAATTTTGTCATTGCCCATGAGAGATAAGAATGTGATCTGCAAAGAAACCAATTGCATGCCATGCATTCCAATCACATCCCTCAGAGAGGAACAATAACATTTCAGAGCCAATTCTTTGAAGCCAGAAGTTGCAAGGGATCCAAGTCAGAGGAAGAGAGCAGTGCCTAGGCTTGAGTTAATTTGATTTAGGTTTTGTGCAATATATGAATCATTGCCAATTACACATTCACATAAAATTAAGCACATTCCCTTCAACGTAAATCTGTGTATTAGAGTTTATCCACCAGATGAGTCAGTTTTAGACACAGTGTGAATCAGTCCACCACCTTTTCAGTCAGTAATTTATCCCACAGGAGGATCTTCTCATTATATGGAATTTTCTTGGTAGGTCAGTTATGTTTTAAATATAATAAATTACTTTAGAGCTCTTCAGATACTTGAAAAGTTGAAGATGTTCCAGTGATTATCACCAGTTCTCGGGATACATGCATATGAAAGAGTAGGGGGATTTGGAAAATAATTTTACTGATTTTATATAAAAAGTCTTTTCAAATGTAGCTTATAGATTTAAAGGAATGAACAATATGCTTTAGTTTTAATACCTCACAATAAAGTGAATAAGAAAGACAAGGAACAGAAAAAAAACTTCATCATCTGTGTTAAGCAGAAAGGTGCACCACCTCTACCTCAGCAGAATGGAAATTGTAGTTTTCAGGGAAGTAAGTTCAGAGGACAAGAAAAAAGATAGTGTTCATCGTATAGTCAGCATTTATCTACATAACTGCTCATTTTTTAAATGGCCCACTTTTATAAAGACCCGTGCTTTCTACACGGATGTAGTTTAATCGGTAAAATTAGGCAGGCTTGTCCTTATTTGCAGAGATAAAGATGCCAGCTTTTCCCCTCAAAGGACAATGATTGTACAGTGAAAAATCAATTCCTTTATTACATTAGGATATCAAATGATCAACAAAAACAACATTACTTTATGACCAAATAAGAGAATTTCTAGAAATTAATTTTGAATCTTCCTAGCATCTTTGAATAATAGTAAAATAATATTTAAGTAGCTCAGTAAGTGAATTTAAGTCTCAACATCCTTGTAGCCCTATACAATTTTTTATTCTTTCCAACAGACACTCATGAAAGAGACGCTACAATTCAATATGCAATTGCTTGTAAATCATTTTTTTATGGATGCCATAGGCAACTCCTCTTCTATTTGGCTCACAGTAACCTAACCAAAAAAACAAGCAACCTGCCAATATAAAAACACTACTATACTCCTGACCTGAGTTAGTTAGCAAATGTTAAAGATCTAGAGAAATTGCCGTGTGTTTCAGTTGAAGATCCAAACATACCTGTTAATTTAAGGTAATACCAACATTATAATTCTACAGGAATTTCTGTCTATTTTTCAATAATGGATAGGTTTTTTCAAGCTCAAACCTCTAGCAATTTAAAATCACATTTCCTTAACACCTCCTCTAACACTTGTACCTGGTATTATTTATTTTTGCCCCTGAAAATGGGAGNGCATCTTATAGAGAACATTTCATCCTCCACGTTATGCATTTTCCATCATGACACAGCAGCTTTTCCAAACAGTTGTATGTCAAGTGATTTTACTGATAAGGGCGAGATCAACTCTCAGAGATGACACTGTTAGCTAGAATACCTACAGTCGCAAAACTCTATATCAACCTTTTCAGAATTGTACCCAATTAAGCCTATTAATTTAAACGTCTCAAAGAATGCCAGTTTAAAACACTTTAGCTCAAAAGGTAGCACACCTGCTAATAGCTGCCTTGAACCAACAACTTTGATGAAAGTTCACTGAAGTGTCAGCATAACAGGTTCAAGCTACACAGAAATGTGGTGTGATGCATGCACCAAGACACTGCCATCACTGTACAATCCATGATACAGGTCTGAGCCAGCACTGTGCAATTTCTATCCACTTAGCTGCAAGAAATTAAAATTGACATGAATTTTCCTTATCACCAAGTTTTATTTACTGGCTTTAGCAACAATGGAGTGAAAGGAAATTGATTCTTAGGTTATATAAATCTCCTGAATTGGATATGATTGCGGTTTCAAATACCTGCTTATTTGGGATCCCTTTTGGTCTATATCCATTTTCACACATTTAATAGGCAATGCCATGCTTTAATTTCCTACATTATTTTAGGATATTTCCTTCACCCTAAAATAATTTACAGCTCAAAGCTGTTTAATGACTCATGTCACTAGTTTCTTAATTTCCAAGTTAAATTGGCTTTCATATTGCTACAAATAACCTATTTCCAAGAATCATTATCAAAACAAGAACAGTTTGTCCCCACTCTCTGCAGATAGCAGTAATCTGAGGCTGTCTTTTCAGCCTTGTTTCAATCTAATAGCTGGCCCATTTTGCTTTGGCTATTCCTGCTATTTACTCTTCCACCATTTTAAGCTGACATGTAATTTCAGGGAATTGCTCAGATTCTTCATTTGATAACTCTTATTTCAAAAGTCTTTTTTTCAAAAATCTCTTGGGTAGACTAACCCTACAGAGTGCATGGAAAGTTATTTCACCAGAATTGCTTTTCTGGGTAAAGAAATTACTTCAGCACAGTTTAAGAAGTGTGTTGTTCTTCTGTTACTCAGATCAAACAGTAAATTTCTCTGTAAAGGGCTGTCTTGAAATTTCATAAAATATCCCTACTCAGTGTCTGGTCAAATCCGTGTCTAATATACAGCTGTGGCTAAGATGGGTGAGACCATGGCTTAAAGTCCTGCTCAGTATGAGGGGCATTAGGAAAATAAACTGAGCTGACCAGAGGTAGATGTGTTTGATCACTGGTCATTTATGTATCCCCATTCTGTTGTCAGTTCACAAAAAATGCAACAAGTGGTCCCAACAACAGTTTTACCCTGCAGGGCCTAACAGAGCAAGCTGGAGCAGCTCTTGCTTTTAGTGCTAGCAAACACTTAATAAAACCAGGAAAACTGGCATTTGGGGCACTTTGATGTTGGAGCACTTGAAACACAAGGCTATTGAGAGTAAAGGGTAGCCAAGCTCCTGCCAAAGGACGCTGTACGAGATGCCCAGTCTGTTGGTCATCAGAAAATTACCCACAGCAGACTGGTGCTTTCACCTTGTCCCATGGGCCTGCATCTCTTTGAGAAGACTCAGCATGATGGTTTCAGCCTTTCTTGTCACTCAGAATTTCTCAGAAGACTGACAGTTATAAAGAACAATTTTTTTCAAGTAATTAGGGGCCAAGTCTGGGAACTTAATCCTGAATGCATACTTGAAGATGTTTTTCCCTCCTCCAGTTTGGTTCACAAACTGAACCGTCATTCTCAATGTGTTTTAAAAGTGTATTTCTGTTTCTAGACAGAAACTGGAAAATGGGGAGCATCTACAATTTATTCACCAGGAGAAAGTGCTGGTTGAGTCTCTTCTTTTCTCCATATGAACCACAGAACTGCATAGTCAACTTTTTCAAATTTAAGTCTTAAAAAAAGTCCATTCACTGTAGAAGAATGGCTGGAGTGGGTGAGAGTGCTGGATTGTTTCCATTTTGCTGCTTACTCATTTAGCAGTTCCTGGTTATAGGTCTTTTGTGAATGATCTGTCTTCCCTACATTAGGTTTTAACAAAGCATCTTTGTTGTCTGTTGAAAACAGACTTTTCTGAAAGATTAAGTGAAATCATATGCCTTCCAAACTTTCCTCTCTTATTGATTTTCATATGATATTTTCTTCATATTAAGGTGTGACTTACATGTTTTCCTTGGTTCTAAAAATTTATTTTCTAACTGGGTCCATAAGCCAAAGCATAAACAAAAGCATATTTTTGCCATACCAACAATAATTAAAAAAAAAAAAAAAAAAAAAAAAAAAATTGAGATAAAGTATGGGGTCAATGGTAACTTCCATTTTCTTGAATCAGCAATTCTTTTCCAAGAAGGCATGAGGGAATACATGTTCAAACAATACAGAGTACAAAAGGTATCTATCTAATCAGTATAATTTTTTCTTGGGAAACCCTGGTCCTACACCAGGTATAACATTATCTATCCACTTTCTTGGAATCTGAAATAATTGCTGTAAGCAGTTGAGAACTTTTCCAACTCATTTATGTATTATTCACTAGAATGGTTGAACTGAAATTTTGCTCATGCCAGAGCCTGTAAAAGAGGCAGTTTCACAGAATCACTCAGAGGCAGCATTAACACCACATTTCAAACTACTAAATGTGACATATGTACCCATTAACACCCATTCAAGTAGAGAGCATTTCATCTCATCGAGGGAACTACCAGCTAAAATAGGATTAACAGATGAAAATGAAATCAAACCACAACAATAGCTTTGTAAAATAGGAAAATCTGTGCTCTATTTCAGAGAAAGCAGCTCATATTAGAGTTTTAAACTCTCATTTCCTATTTCTATTCTTCATAGTTCAATGGCTGAGCAGCCCAGATATTGTTGATATTGCAGACCTTAAAAGGTGCCAAGCACCCAATAAATTGTGTAAAGAGTTTACAGAAAAAAGGCTGGAGGGGGTGAAGGGATATCTTCTTTCTCCCAGAGAGGGGCCAAATGAAGGTGGGTAATGACCTTCAGTTAAGCTTTGTCTCTTCCATCTGCGGAGACCTGAAAAGTCTTTTCTCTAAAAATGTAAGACTTTAAGGATCATGCAGTGAGACCTTGCCTATGATAAGTATTTTAAAAGTTTTTAAGCTTTCTAAGAAATTCTAAAATTTGCTTATTGGGTTGGTTGTTTTTTTTGTTTGTTTGTTTGTTTGTTTTGTTGGGTTTTTTAGGGTTTTTTTGTTTGTGGGTTTTTGGTTTGGTTTGGTTTGGGTTTTTGTTTCTTTGTTTGTTTTGTTTTGGTGGGGTTTTTTTTGTTGTTTTTTTTTTTTTGGTGGGGGTTCACTTAACATCCAGGTAATTTGAGAAAACAAAGGGCAAGGAAGCAATGAAACATAGATCTTCCATATTCTGGATACTTAATATTCAGATGATGGTAATTGCCTTCACCTGAGTTCCTATTCAAATGAACATTGCAGATTTCAGTAAAGCAAGACTACACTTTGTAGCTTCAGGCACCTGTGTGATACCAGATGACAATATCTAATCTTTGGACCCAAGTGACTCCATATGAAACTGTTCAAATGCTACAGACCAAAACACCTCCTGCCAGAACTTTGATGTCAAAACCTGAGGACTAAAGTATTTTCTAGCAAAGGCAGCTGTAAGCAGAAGCTCTGTAACTCAGAATTAACTTGCCCTAGTACCATAATTAAAAGTAAAATTAAAACTACATATAACTCAATAGTTGCCCAGACCTTATGTAGACTGGTAAGACTAGAGCAGCAACACAGCGAACTCTGACTTTCTTGTTAAAGTTTCTAGGACAATGTTTGCATGTATTCAAAGAGAAAGGGCAAGACTGCAAGTGGGTGTGCAGACTAGTTGCTTGAATACAAAAGCATGGAACAAGTTCTATCTTTCCACATAGAGTAGAAATATAACCACAGTTATACTAACTCTCAGGGAAAATATTGTGTGGCAGCAAGCATTGCCACATCACCAGAACTTCAAGTTTCCTATATAACCAGCAGAAACTTAGAGGTCTAGACGTATCTGTAAAAGTACAGACATGTAGAAAATGTGGGTGTCTCACAAGTTATGTGATCATCTCTGTATCCGGATCCTGAGTTTGTCACGAAACCAGCTGTAAATCTATTTGTGGATTTCATTTCTTGTCACAAACTGACACTGTGATTCATTACTTTCATAGAGCAGACAGGAAAAAAAAAAAGATTAACAT
This sequence comes from Melanocharis versteri, assembly GCA_013397845.1. Classification (NCBI taxonomy): domain Eukaryota; kingdom Metazoa; phylum Chordata; class Aves; order Passeriformes; family Melanocharitidae; genus Melanocharis; species Melanocharis versteri. Next base: position 294,977 of record VZTG01003814.1, read on the forward strand.
TAAACTTTAGAATTTTCAAAATCCAGTCATGAATCTAAACTTGGATCCATTATACCAAGTGATCTTATGGAAAATAAAACATTGATATGGAAAATTATGTGAATTAATGAAAACAGTAGAAAAACTAAAAATACAGCATACTGAATGTGTAATCAGGATACAGCTGTTTCAAACGAAACAGCTATGGGTTGATTATAAATAGATGAAGCAAAACTTCTAACCCATTTCTAAAGGCTTAATTCAAGCTATTCTGGACTGAACTAAATTCTAGGTTCTAACCGGTTTTAGAAATGCACCGGTAAAGATACAAGAAATTACTTCAGACATTAGCTTTTACAACAAAGTCAATTAAGAAAAAAAGCCCAGATATGAAAGTTCCTTTCAGGCCACATATATTATGGTGAAGATACATGCTGCACTATGCAAGTTCATTCCTAAGGGAAGGACTGAAGATGCTTTTTTGTGCTACCGCAATACTGTTTTGACTTCCATGGGTTTTGCAGATGTGTTGATCTCCCATTTTTACTCACCCATGAGGCATTTGTCATGGCATGGCACCAAAAAAAAAAAAAAAAAAAAAAAAAAAAAAAAAAAAAAAAAAAAAGCCAACAAAACAACCTAACCTAATGGAACCCTCAGAATTCCAGACAGAAAACATCAGGAGACATACAGGTCATGCAAACACAATGAGAACTGAGGTTATGAATTAGTTTGGGACAGGCATGAGAGAGCCACAATTCAGGCTGTTGAATACAGGGCAACTGGCAATAATACACCATAATGGAGAGTCTGACCTCTTGTCTCTGAAACGTCACTCTTGTCCAGTCACTGCACACAGCAACCCCAGCTGGCTGTCTCTGGAAAAACATGGGTGCCTTTTCTCCAAGTGAGACACTGAGAGTATCTGCTAGCAACACTCTGATTTTAAAATTTATTCCTTTGTATTTACATCCAAGAAGGCAGCCTATGATCGATGTATAAAATCGTGGAATAGAGCTAAAGAATAATTTTATGTGAAAACAACGTAGACTGACAGATTCCACTTCTGGCTGTGAGCAATAGTGGAAAAAGGAGACTAAGAGAGTTGAAAAGATAAAAAAGTTATGTGACAGCTTGATTTATCAGTGAAGAATCACTGTGGAGAATAGGAGTTCTGTCTTAACTCAAAGTTTGCCCAAGGATTGATGATATAAGAATTGCTTCATTCGTTGCTTCTAGTTCCAATTACTCACCTGTTTTTGCATTATGTTTGAGGAGTTACACTGAGCTTCCTGGTCCCACATCAGGCAGCATGCAGAGCTCTTCACCAAAAATATTATTCAGTTAGTCAGGCATAAAAAAATATTGATTGCCAGTGTAAAGCAAGACACGGTTGGGGCTCTGGCTCTTATTAAATTTCCAGTTAGATATTAGACTAATTTATTTGTAAAGAAGAATCTCTTTTAACTACTTACAAAGGAGTTTCACAGTTCAGCAAAATAACATAAAACCTCATTAAATCTTCATAGAAAAATAATTTTGCAAAACAGTATTTTCTATCCTCCATATATACTCTCAGCAGGTTGAAATAGATGAAACTTGACAATAGCAAATGTATTAGAGGACATTCAGCAAAAAAAATACCCAAATCTGTATTAATATTCCCAGACAATTGTGTCATTCAATATGAGAATACCAACTCTATTGTTCCTGCATTAATTACTATGTGTAATGTCACTGTGTCCTTTTTCATTTATGTTTCTCAACTTGCTAAATGCCAAATACTGGATGATTTGTTCATGTAGTGCAGTAATGTCCAAAACACAAAATAAGGCAATCTGAAGTAAAACTAACATATGCTATACTAACACCAAATGGTCTTAAATTAGATTAAGGCATCTCCCATCAAAATATGTTCATTAAAATTCTATGCATGTAGTAAGAGAGATCCAGATGGGTAGGAGCAGTTGAGAAATATAATGCATAGCTGTGTTATGTCTGAAGAGGGGTGGGGATCTATTCTCTGTGACTACAGATTGTGTGCTTACACATCTTTGCAAACTCCTCTCCTCAAAATCACCGAATGCAAAGAACGTTTCACAAGGAATATGAGGAAGGCCGACTGGGGCTTTCATTTTTACAAGATTATCATATGAAGTCTTTCAGATGAATATCTGGTTTTCTGTCACTTTAACCAGAAAAGCAGTGTTAATCATTCTATCACATTCTTTTTTTTTTTTTTTTTTTTTTCCTTCGGGCTGTTGATTTGAACAATTAACGTGACTGGAGAAAAAAATATGGCAGTGTACTATTTGGTTTAGAACACCTTATTCTACATGAAAACAAACCTCATCTGCAAAAACAATATTTGAATGTAAACTGTAAAAGTGAAAGTGTTTGCAGCATGTGATTTTGATAAATTACTTTTTTTCTTAATGTCAGTGGTACTGATGTCTTACGAGATTTTTATTAACCAAATGTTCCTGCCCTGTACAGCAAGGTCTACTAATCACCGACCTGCAGAAAGTTCTGTCTCCACTGGCTCATCAGCCAGTAGTTTTGGCAGTGGATACAGCATGGATAGCGAAGGCAGCAGCAGTGCCACAGGAGAGAATAATCTATTTCCCATCCCAAGAATGTAAGGCTTTTCCTTTAATATTCTGTATCCTCCATACACAATTTATAGCACTTTCATTTGCCAGTCATCTTTTTCTGTAGTTTCCTCTGCAGACTTGATTTGTGCAGTAGAATAGCAGCTAACTGGGGAATTGAATTGTTAATAACCAACCAAACCTCTGCCTCAGCCTCATGAATTTCTTCCCGTCACACAGGGGAGGTGCTAGTCTCAACCTTTGATGGAAGTCTGTAGAGATGGGCTTGGCTTATGTTTTAAAAGTCCAATTGTTGTAGGTTTGAGAAAGCTTAGTTTAAGTTTTCAGATTTTCCTCCTTCTGTAAAGAGGTATTACAAGCGCAAGTGGAATTCATACTCTGGATACAGCCCAACTTTTCCCAAGTTTTTAGGAGTTTCTGTAGAATTTCTCAGTTCTTGGCTGGGAAAAGCTTTTTGGTACAGAGTCCTTGTAGGAACTATCAAGCTACTATCAGTGTAATGATCCTATAAAATAATTTAATTTTCCAAATTTTTTACCCAGCTAAGTACTCCACAGAGAAAAGTTTTGCCAGGATTTTTTCCCCTCCTCTGTCAGCATGCACCATCATTTAGCAATTTCATTTATATTCCCTAATAGGACAAAGTAACTTATGATCAACTGAATAATTCTGGCCTGAGAAAATTTATAGATTGACTGTTCTCAAAATATTAGTTTATGGTCATTGTTCATTCATTGTCTGCAATAGTAGTTCAATATTTTCTCTGGAACAAAAGTTTTTAGCTTTTCCCTTGAAGTTGTGAACTATAAGTCACAAAAGACATAAGCTTCCTAGAAAAACTTGAATGAAGTAAAAATTCTCTAGAACTGTGATATTTCTGAGTATTTATCATTTTCAAAAGTAAAACCCAATGGTATTTGTCTACAGCTTGTTAGTAACTAAAAGGAAAATAGGGGTAAATCTAAGATTTCAATCTCACATTCAGAATCTAGGAGGATTGTGTGAGCTTAGGTTGTAGGGTGCCAATTTTTTGATTTACATTAGACTTTTCATTCATGTTGTTCTAGGCTAAAAAGGGGGAAAAAAGGATGATCTTTTTTGACAACCTCAAAAGAAAAAGAAATATATTGGGCTGTCATTCCTAGTGAGAAAAGCAAAGATGCATAAAATCTTTGTGCACAGAAACACAAGATGGGGCTCTCAACAGAAATTTTCAGTTCACATATGCCAAATTTGAGTCCAAATAACATCCTTTACTGTGTATTGACTACCAATGTGACAGTGCCTACAGTTACTTGCTATTTGGCTGACAGACTCCTTGGTCTCTTTAGCCTGAAATCAGCCCACTGCTACTGAAAAGCAGAGAGAAGTCTCAATAGCTTCAGATTTTCTCTTATAGCAATTTGTTCTCCTGAATTATACTTAATTAAATAAAATATGTCCAGGTCTCTTATTTTTTCCTATGTCTACACTATATTTTTTTTTATTATTATGGAATTTTAAAGTAAATTATTTATATGCTGATATTAGACATAGTCTTTAAAATTACGCAAGAAATTTATACAGACAGGACCTGCTTCATTTCTCATGTTAGTCTCCAGGGCTCTGCATAGCAATGTAATGAAAATGAATGGCAAAATAACTGTTTACCTTCAGATCATTCATGGCGAGAATGTTTGAATTAGATAATTGTTTCCATTTTGAATTCTGTATAAAAATTCTTATTTATCTGAATATATGTATGATTGAAATTCTACTCACCATTTGCATTCACACTGGCTTGATAATGACTTCAGGGACTCTGACGTTGTATAGCACATCCAGAAGACCACAGCTCACAATTTGGATGTGAAGTATCAAGTAGGCTAAATATTTTAAAGGATCTTGGCATTTGAAAACCTTTGTTGGTTATAAGCTCCTTGCTTAGACTAAGTTTCTATACTATCAATCAATAGAAATTGTTGGATATGCTGAATTTTAAACTCTTTATTTTAGTCCAAGTGCTTTTAACCATAGGAACAATTAGTCTTGAAGCAAAATAAAATAATTCAATAGTGACACCATGGGAATTGTTTGATAAGGTAACTAATTAGAATACTTACTAATATTAAATAGCTATAACTCTCAAGGGAAATGAATAATTATATATAGTTACACACATCTGAATATATTTTGTAAAGTCTTTCTATTTTGGAAATTTTTTTAAATACTCTTATTATCCAGTTGTAATATTTCTGAAAGCTACTCATGATCTTATCTCTGATAAAGAACAGATTCTCTACGCCTTTGTGTTGTGTAACCCTTTACAGCAGTACAATATCTGTAAAATTAAATTCATTTCTAATTTAAAGGTGAAAAGCAATTGAATGATGTATAAGGAATATAACCCTTGGGACAAATAATTCTTGTATTATATTTGTAATTATTTATGAAGCATTACCTACAGAAGAAGAAAAGAAATATCTTTCCGTTGAAACGGAATATAAAATCCCTTAAAAACTGTGGGTTTATACTAATTTTTTAGTTCACCACGAATTTAGACAACTTCAGACATGAAGCTGGTTCTCAGGTAGAAAAGAACAGTGCTGACCCTTTAACCCCCAAGGAATCACATGCAACTGAAGATAATGCCTTACAGTCTCTATCACAGCAGTCAGAGTCTCAGAGGAAAAAGAAAAACTAGAAGCACAAATGTTTGAGGGTGATTGTAATCATGCCTTAGAGCCTGGATCAAGTATGTTTAAAGATAGCTTTTATTTTACCTAACTTTAATTGCCCAAAAATAGACATCAAGATTCTAACGCAGGTTCTTTCTACATAAAATGCAGGAAAATAGGGAACTCCAAAGCATGATTTATTCCACTCACTTAACTTTAAGATTAATTTTAAGTCTTCAGAAGTGTTTCTTATGCTAAATCTGAACTTTAAACGAAAATGATCATTAAAAGAAGATAACGACCACAAGCATGCCTTACCTTTGAAGTAATGGTATTGTAGACCAAATATCAGGTTTTGTGACTGTTTATTGTATATTTCACTGTTGACTATAACAAGATAAAGTGAGGAGAGAAGAGATGCAGCCCCAGACTGATGAGGGGCAGGCAGCAGACAGCACCTGAAGGACCCATTCTGTAAGAAGGCACAGGCTTAGCAATGTGTGATTGCAGCTGCCTTCAAAAGAGAAAAAGATAATGTTCTTAAAAGAACCAGGCCTCGTTGGCTTAGGCGTATCATTGGTTTAGCTCTCATCTTTACATGATTTTATTGACAACAGCTACCATATCTTTTAACAGAGGGAAGATGAGCCAGAATGGACAAGAACCAGTAAAGCAGCCGGGAGTAGGAGTAACCGATTCAGAAGGTAAAAAGAAATACAAACAGCTCTGCAGTGGTACCCCATGTTTGTAGCAAGGATATGTCTACTTTTTTTACTTGTTATGCTATGAAAAATTAGTTTATGCTCTCTTTGTATTGTAGATTAAAATCCTGACCTTCATTTTCTCTGGGGGCCCTTTACACAGAACACCAATGTAATGAGTCTTCAGTTTAAATGAGAATGGTGTCTTGCCTGTTTATTTAAAGTAATTAAATAGTTAGATTACAATGAATACTATATAATAATATCTGTCTTCTGATGTTCGCTGCTTTTCAAATAAAAAATACACAGTATGAAGCTGACTCAACACTCAGTGGATTCGAAGAATATATCTAATGCCTGTCAGGCTCTATTTTTATAACATTTCAGAATATTTACTTCATAAAGCAATTATTAATATTAGTGTTTACATAAAACATTTATTTTAAATCAAAATATTAGCAAAGCAGGACTGACTGCTGCACTTAATGCAGATGCACTATAATGAAACCTTTACTGATTGGGAAATCCTGAGTGATTTTGTTTTGGCATTAATGTGGTGCTGAGAAAGAAGAAGACATTGTAATATTGGAGCTGGAAAGCGCCTGACAGAATGACTTTTAAAATTTCATAGGGAATGGGATTATGTTTTTCATGTGTAATAATGGAAAACTGCATGAAAATGAATAATGTTTTGTACTGAAGGGCACATTATGAAAATTCCATTTCTCTTTGCATATAAGGTATATTCTTTCAAGTGTCTGTTTATGTTGACCTCAAATATAAAACTTAATTATCATGACCCTCATCTTATTATTAAAATAATACCTATGTCATTTAGAAGCATTTCAATGAAGCTTTGAGATATCAATTCATTCATAAATTGAAATATATACATATAATTCATAAATTGATCTTTAGTTTAGTCATTTTAAAAAATCAACATTTTTCAGGTTTCTAGAATCTCTATACGTGGGGCAATAATTGCTGTTTCCATTTTTGAGGTAAAAGCAGTCTAATATTCCACAGAGCTGAAGAAACCAAATTAGAATTTACAGGTAGATTTGTAAAGCTCTCTTTTCCAAAACAAGAATTCTTACCTGTGTATATGCATTTTACTAAATATTCCCATACAAAGTACTCATTAAAAAAACCCCCTTAATAATCCACTTTATTAAATACTTTGATAATCTTCTCATCAAACTCCAATTTCTCAAAAGTATATTTAAGCATTTGAAAAAAAATCATATTTTTAAAGGAGAAACGGTGGGGTGAAAATGGGAAGTCAGGAATTTTTCATTTTTATTTTGTCACTATGAGTTTTTTACAGATTTATAATTGTAAAAAAATACCTTTTCATTATTTTGTTCATCATAAGTTGCCTCTTAGGTTATGTCTTGGATCTTAAATTTCAGAGCGTACAAATGCAAAATATTTTCATTTCTTATTTGTAGTATTAATTAACCCCAAAACCTAAACAAAAAAACAAAACAAAACAAAACAAACAAAAACCCAAAAACAAACAAAAAAAACAAACAAAAAACAAACAACAACAAAAGCAAAACAAAACAACCAAAACAACCAAAAAAACAAAACCAAAAAACAACAAGACAAACAATACCCAAAACACCTTTTGAAACATTCTGAAAAACATGTATATAACATTTGGTCACTGAAATTACCCTTCCGAAGTTTCTTCTTGTCTTCAAAATTTGCAAATAACTCAAGCGCCACAATTCCCTAATTTTCACTTATGATGCAATTCACCTCTGCTACCTCGGGAACTCTAAGTGTTACCACTCCTAGTCTGACAGAATGACTGGCTCTTATTGAGTGTTTTTTGCCATTGAGAGAAGCTGGTGCAGCCAGCCGGGATTTTAGTGTCTTATTTCTAGCTGACTAAGAGGGGAAAGGTCAGTCTCAAAGGATAAATTAAATTAAAAGCTGGAAAACATTTCAGTTTCAGCATGTAAATATAATTATCTCTTGGGGAAGTAGTTCAGAATGTAGAGGAACTCAAGATTAACTGAGAATTACTTCAGTATTACAGATTTACTGTGGCATTCTTTTCATAGATGAATAAAAGAGAATGAAAATCTTAAAATCATACCTTTTCTGTAGTTCACTTATCTGTGTTGTGGACCAGATGAGCTCTGAAATTAAGTGGAAGCAAATATTCATTCCCATTTTCATTAACTGTAGAGAGCTCCCATAGCTGGCATTTGTATTCTTATTTGCAAATAACGACTTAGTGGTACATTTAACACTTTTTAATACTGGTACTCTTTTTTTTTTACATTTTCAAATACTCTTAGGGCATGACTTCTGTAAAAAGTAGCCTTGGGTTAGTCTCTTTAAAATGGTGAAGAATAAATTTAGTTGCTTGAACATGCAGATCTGCTGCTATGTGAAATGTTTTAGTCATCCAAGTCACTCACACAGGCCTGGCAAATATGACAGGGGACTCAGAGGATCTTTGAGAGCAGTAGCTGCAGGCAAAGCAAGGTGGGACCCTCAAATGTCAATGAGAATTAGTTTCTAGGTGGCTGAATCAAAACTGTAGCAGTCGGGTTTGAGTTCAGCTAACAGGGGGATGACTGCAAAATTTAGGCATTTACATAAGTGGAATCACCAGGGGAAAAACGCTCCTTTTGTAATTGTTTGCCCACTTGTGTTAATGTTTCATTGGGATCAGTTTTTTGTGCTATTAACATGTATTAGTATACATATATTTATATACATATTAGTAACATGCATTAGCACATAGAAGTAAATACTGGAAAACAGTACCATTTACTTTGCTGACGTAACCAAATGGTCAATATAAACAGCTGTGATTATGGCTATGATAATCTTTACTTCTCTGAATATATCATCTTGTCATATTCTGTATTTTTGTACTATTTAATAATATAAAAAAATCGCAGTTTCGTTCTTGGACAGTGTATTAGTTATTTTTATAATATGAATTGTTGCATGCTATCTTACTCTGGGCATTTTGCCCTGAGCAGATGAAATACTTCATCTTCTTAAACTTCAGTAAATATTATTATACATATTGTGAACTTCATTGAGTTATGCAAGCCAATTTCTGTATTTGTTTCAGAAAGTGTGATATACCTTGTTCAAAGATTTCTTATGACATTGTTGGAGTATTACAGACATTACAAAAAGCCCAATTGCATCCATGTAAGAATTGAAACTAACGATTAAAAGCCCATGATTAATATCTTGAATCAGTTGTAGATCATGATTGGTCTATCTGTCCAATGAAGTTGCCAAGCCAATAGGCTCCAGATGGAATTTTCCACCGACCAACTATTTATCCATTTAAAAAATATATGGGGAAAACTATTTTCATACATTTTAAAAGTGTGAATTTGCTAGGTAATCCCAAGACATCATTATTTCTAGTAGAAGAGAGATATATAGATGTAAATAGCATTGTCATGGAAATGTTGGATCTTCTCCTTTGAAGACTCTATATGCATGCAAAATATCATTCCTCAATCATTATAAGCACTGAGGTTCATCTCAAACAAAGACTCTTTCAGGAGTATGTCAGGGGTTTTTTGAGTGAATGAGTACTCACAGTGGTTCTGCCATCCTCTATGGTTGCCAGCATTTTCAGTCAGAAAATTGTAATCTTTGTATAAGAACAGTGTAGTACCCCACCCACATCTTCCAAGAGAGTGGGGATTTTTACCTTTTTTTTTTTTAAATGCCCTCCAGTCCATGTCAAGAATACAAAAATCTTCTCTTCACTGTTCTGCCGTGTTTCAAAAGTTCACTTTATGACCTTTCCAGTGGTCCTTAGAGCTACACTTTGAGCGTTATAAAACAAAGTTCTCTAAGTAAGAAACTGTCTCCCTCTACAGATGACTGAATCTGAACAGAAATTTTCAGAATGTTCTAGTAAAGCCCCAGTAGGTATATTTCCATAGGCCAACAGAAGGAATAGAGTTGTACTATTTCAAAATCTGAAAGCGCACACACTTACCGAACTTCTACAAGATGATAGAGGTATGCACTCATTTAGTTTAACCTTTAGTGAACTCTTCTAGGATTTTTCCTTTTTTTTTTCTTTTTTTTTGCATGCTAGTAATTTGCCTACGTTATAGATTAAAGAAAAATAAACCAAAAAGCAAACACAACAACAACAAGCCCCAAACATGCTCAGTGATCATATTTTAACAGGAAAATTTTACAGTATTGTGGGTTTTATTTAATCTATTCAGACTAATCTAAGATAAAAACCCATCCTTTTTTTTAAAATTATTTTTGAGCTTTGTGGTTCATCAGCCAAAATGATAAACTAAGAAATTCAGTCTTAATGGTTTAATTTCTTATCTCTGTATTTCAACAATTAGACAGTCTAACCTTTATTTATGAGAAAAATAGTTGAAATGCCACAGAAATCTTAAAACATGCTAGGGAGTCATTCTAGTAAGATTTTGGAAAGGTGCATGACCCTCTGACTGCGAATCATTTGACTTGTAAATGTTCCTTTATACCTTTCTGAACAGCCCTGGTGAAAATTTCATCCATCGTGTCTTCACAAAATAGACCCTGGAGCAAATCGTCTTTCAAACTGTATCACACTGTCTCTTGAAGAGGAGCATCCACGAGTACTAAGTGGATTAGCTCTCTTGAGTAAAATGAGGCATGAAAAAAACTGACAGAACAGGCACAGTTAAGCAATGCCACATTCTTCAAAGTAATTAAAACTCAGAAAAAAGAATTAATTCCCCCTTTACTTGCTCATTAACTAGGCTAGAGTAACACTGTTTAAACCACAGGACTCACTGTAGTATGACTGAGAATAGACTAAAGGCTTGCTGCATCTCACACTTTAAAAAATTAGAATTCTGATTTCTTTTAAATTCAAAGGTTGAAATATCAGAAGTATAATATTAGTCTTTATCAGGATTTTCAGTGAAAAATGCTGTAATATTGGACCTTCAACCAGAAAGTTATAAGAGGAGAAAAAAGGCAGATGAAGAAAGTTATTAACAGATAATTATGGTACAGTTACTGAGATCTGCAAATTCTTTTTTATATGCACAAATCTATACTTTGATGTCTGGTTTGTCCAGGCTAAAAACAGGAGGTTTACTGCAGGTGAGAAACTTTCTTGTATCAGAAGGACCAGACAGAACACCTCTCCTATGGAGACAGGCTGAGAGAGTTGGGGTTGTCCAGCCTGGAGAAAAGAAGACACTGGGGAGACCTTGTTGTGGCTTTGGAATAGATAAAAGGGGACTTATAAAAAAAGAAAAAAAAAACTTTTACCAGGGCCTACAGTGGCAATAGTTTTAAACTGAGAGCATATTTAGATTGAATATAAGAAAGAATTGTTTACAGTGAGGGTGATGAGGCGTTGGAACAGGTTTCCCAGAGAAGTGATGGATGCCCTAACCCTGAAAGTGTTCACGGACAGGTTGGATGGGGGTTTGAGCAACCTGGTCTAGTGGAAGGTGTCCCTGCCGTGGGATGGGCTTGGAAGTAGATGATCTTTGAAGATCCCTTCCAACCCAAACCATTCTATGACCCTTTGATATGAAAGAATTGACAATGATTTTTGAAGGGTTCAACACGCAAACTGCAAATATGCCCGCTCAGTGTGAGTGTTCTGGGAACTGCTGTCTGTTCAGATGTTTGACAGTTACGGAAGTAAAAACATTTCCCTCCTTCAGCAGTGATTTCTTCTGTACCTTTGATTAGGAGCATCAGGCTCCCACATTTTGCGCTCTTCATCTAGTGTTTCATTTTGAACAGATAAGTCAGTAACTCTGTGCCAGGAAAATTCCACTTTCTTTTTAGTTTCTTACCTTTGGATTGTTTCAACTACTGAAGCAACATCAGAATGTCACATGTATGGTACTGGGTAGCAAGAATCTAAGAACTGCTACTAAAAAGGAAAATTGCAAGTATCATTACATAGCATACAACTGCCAATTTCTATATTTATGTCAGGAAGTGACTGAACAGACAGAGGAGCTGTGAATTCACATGCTGAAGGTTACTAGCAAGAGTAGTCTTCAATTTACCTACAAATCATAAACCAGCACATACTTATTTTTCTTAAAATTAGTTAAATTGAACTAAACTGAAAATTTCTTTCTTCTGTAGCATGATTCCTGCAGTATAACTAACAGTATATAGATCAGCAATAAATGACAAGTCAGAAGCAGTCACTTCCACCATAGTGGAGAATAGTTTCGTGTTTCTGGACCAAGGCTTGATCCAATTATTTTCAAGGCCTTTTTAGACTGGTATCCCAAAACCACAGGAAGCATTTTCTATTTAGGCCAAATACTATCTTTGACATTTGCTGCCTTCCCAATAACTCGAATAATTCTGAAGTATTTAATCTTAACACATACCAAAATGTATGAGAACCTGGAGAAAGTCTGGACTTGAAAGTATTTTTTTTTTTAATCAACCGAGTCTAGTACTGACCGAGTATGAGACTGTTGACTTGATTGTAACGGATATTGATCCATGGATTTAAAGAGAAATGCAGACAATCTGAAATGTTACCAACACTGACTTCAACAGTGATTGAATTGCATTTTTTGGTTTTGAGTTTATGTCATGTACATAGCAAAAGAAATTGCTTCACATTCTCATTGTCTTTCCTCAAGAGCAATATAAACCTGTTAATCTCTTTTTTAAAACCCAGTTTTAGTGGCTGTAATACCTGCTTTTATAGTCCTATTGCCCTTCTGATTTACATGTAGAAGAGGTCTTTCTCTGAATTAAATTATTACTGATTAAAATGTGATCCTTTCCCAGGAAGATATCTAATTGAAACAAGAAGAAGAAGAATTGCCAAACTTCTTTACTATCTCTATAAATAAAAAGGCTCAAATTCAATCTGAGTTCATTTAAACTGTCTTTAATATAAAATCAGAACCTTGCTTTCTGCCACTGCCTTCTACCAAGGGTCTGCCATCTACTACTCGACAGCATAATTTTAATCAAGGAGAACAAAATTTAAAGCAGAAAATACCAGCAAGGGTAATTTCTCACATGAGCAGCTCTTACATTACAGAGAAAAAATAAAGGACATAAGGGAATAGAAAACAAGAACTGCAAGCACTTGCAGATAGCCTGTCATATGTTGATTTTAAGAATTGAAAAGATCAGACATGCTTTTCTGTCACAAGGGATCCTTTAGCAATGAATCAGGCCTATGCACCAACAGTAGTCCTTATCCTCTCCTGTTTTTTAAAAAGTCTATATTTTATACATACTCCCTTAGCTAGGAATAGCCTTACTACTAATGCCTAAAACCCACACTTTAAAAAGTGATTCAAGATAAACAACAGCAGCCTTATAAACCTAAGTATTATCAGCTTCCTCTCTAAACTCTGAGAAGTATTTTTAATCTATCCCCAATTGGCCCCGCATTCTAATTTCCCACCTGGCTCTCCAGTAATAATTGGAGCAATTAGTTCTGCCTTCCTGAGGTATTTGCGGGTATAATCCAGCTGGTTTTCCTAAAAAGAAGCAGAAAGAATTTAAATAAGAATAAAGATTGCAGCCAGGGATAAAAAAAATAGAGGAAAAATAGGACAAGTTCTGTGTTCTTGTATGGACATCACAAACAACATTGATTTACAGTGTTACAAATCAACCTATTCCTGAGCTGTCACTGTAAAGTGTCATCAAAAGAGAAGTAAATAATCCAGGGAGACTGCGATTAACTAGTAGCTGGTCGACAGTTTCTGCAGTTCTGAGTTCTGTATGGATTTTGACTAAAAAGCTATTAGCCCTTAAAATAAGTCTCAAGACAATTCTAAAAAAAAATTGATTTTTTAAAATTTTAATTTAAAAAATTCTGCTTTTCCCATGGGATCTGTTTAATTTTTTTAAAAAATTACCAAGAAGAAAAATGAAACAATGAAAAAGCTGAAAAACACGAGTATTTCTTCTGAAAACCAAAATATCACCCCTTTGAAGTGATGCTTCTGTAATCACCTGGAAAGCTAATTTTTTTGCTTAATATTATTAACCAACTTATTGTCCTAGCTCTTAAATGCATTTCTGTTAACATAAAGCTTCTTGGAACATTCAGAAAGTTTCTTCTGGTGACTTCTTGGAGTTGCAATTAGCTCAGAGTGTTTGGGCTGGGAATCAGAATGCTAGTAATTCTATCAAAAATCTGACAAATATACATAATTTCGGAATTTAAAAAAAATGGTAGAATTCTGGAACCTATGTCTTTTAATAAGATGTGGTTATGAAGGAAATCTGATTTAATACTACCTGACGCATTTAGGATAAATAACAGGTTAATAATGAAGACTGTCAACACTGGAGAGCAAACAGAGGGATCCCCTCACCAAAATGGAGTGAAGGTGAAGGTGCTGGAGTGTGATTAACTGAACCTGAGCCTTATCTGGTGTAAGTCTGAAAAAGGGCTGCTTCACCTAAATTAAAATTTAATTTAAAGCCACCTTGAAATAGAGTCACTTTTCATGATTAATGTTCATTTAGGATCAGTAAAAGTCAGGCTGAGGCATTAATATGATAGAAGGTGAATTGCTGAATCCAAAATGGTTTCCCTTCTGTCACGAAAATGAAACCAGGACTTACCAATAGGGCTTTTAAATGTCAGTTTCCTGGAAAATTCAGGTGATCTCTTCCATTTAGCAGTATAATTAGGACCTGGAATTGTGTGCATTCTCCAAGGAAAAAAAAAAAAAGTTAAATAGATCTGTTCTAAAGTCAGTAACATTCAGTACTCAAATATATGTAGGCTATTCTGTGTCAGGAATGGTGTTAAGGGGGCTTCAAAAGGTCATCCCAATGATTCAAGGCACAATATTTTTCCTAAAAGGCTTCTGTTAACCTGCACGAAAAAATTCTTAGTGGTGATAGAGACTTTACAGCTTCATTACTCTGTTCTACTGCTTGATTATCTTTAACAGTAATAAGTTTTTCCTATGTTCTAGCCCAGTTGCTTGATGAAATTAACACCAAGGACAGAAATAAGAATCCAAATCCAGGAGCTTCCATTCATGAATATAGCATATTTTAGCAAGCACTTCCTATAAATGGATTATTCTAAGCTTGCCTACAAACGATGACACAGTCATTCCTACTGATGAGTTCTCTATCAGAACTTCACTTCTGCTGTATTTATTTGAAATGTTAAAAAAAACCACCCAAACCAAGATTGTCATAACCTGTTTCTATACTAAACAGTCCTTTGTAGCTCCTTAATGTCTTAATATTCTTAAATATTTTTAAGATAATTTATAACTTATTTAGAAATTAAACTATTATGCTCGGGATTCAGAAAAGAGTTTTTTATTTACCCTCACATGTTCTTGAATACAGCCCCTGATATTCAATCTGTTACTTTAGAATGCTGTTTAAATGCAGATAAATCTAGAGCATTTCCGGGTGGGATCACATGTCAAGCTAAAATTAAACTTCAGCTGATCTTCATTTTAGCATGTGAGAGTCCTCAAAATTATTGGACTGTAAATTGTGTTCCAAGAGAGAAGGCTTTAAAAATCAGTACATTAGAATGATTATAAATCTCTCCTATGATGACAATGCCTGGATATGTCCAAGTCTCATGGTAGAGAGTCTGCTTTCATGTCTATAACTAGAAACTTGTGCTTTGTCCCCACTTTATTTTCAGATTAATATGCTTCCCATAATATTCATTATTGCATCCTATGATAGTAGCCTTACAGGCTTGCAGCTCTAATGAAATGTGTTATCCACTGCTGCAGTATGTAAATAATGGCTTGTCTGTTAGGGAAAAGCTTTGGTGTGAGTATTTCTCAGAAAGAATTCCTAACAGTTTGTCCTGGAAAGGCATTTGTAATTACTTTCAGCTATTAAATGTTGGTCTTCCCTTTCGTGCATTAATTATTCTGACATTACTAGGCTATGGCTGGGAGGGAATCAAATGGACAGATTAGGCAAATCTAGTGGCTCAAAGTAATGCACTGTGTGTGTAGAAGTTGATGCAAAAATTTATTTATCCTTATCTGCAAAGGGATTCAGGGTCTTCAAACATAGGTGTATTCTGCTGTTTTAAATACCCCATTTTCTGCCTCGATCCAGTTGCTGTTCCAGAAAATCCATGGGTATCCCACAGATTCTTAATCACATCTGCCATTCCAGATCATCTACCTGGAGTGCCAGTTAAGAGCCAAAAGATTATAATGAAAATTTAAAGCACTTATTTTGGCTTCCTTATCTAGCATTGAGATGGGTCATATCAGATGAGATCAGTGCTACCAAATAATCCTGGGTTTGCATGTGCATTAATGTCGTTCATTGCAGAAGTCTTTATTTTCTGAAAACACCCTTTGGTATGCTTTCTTTCTGTCATACCTTCTTTTTTAATATTTCTTTAGATTTTTTTCTTTTTTTTGTCTTCCATATTGGCTTTGCACTGACTGACTGTGATGTGATATTAACATGAGTGTATTTACATGCCTTGGAAAATGCACAAATCTGAAGATCAGCTGGGTCAAACATCTGATACATACACCTGCCTTCATGTTTCACACTGCTGTAGTACCTAGAAGTCCACATTCTTTTCCAAAGCCTGGTAACATACTGCCTACCATAGTCAGTCAGTTTGGGTGATTTACTAGTCCCATGCGTAACTTGCATCAATGCCTGCTGAGTGTGCTATGGATTCTTGCCGTTTCCTGCTGCTGCTCATCCAATATCTATAGCATTTTTCACCAGCCTCCCGATTGCCTTGGCTGTGCCTGGCTGAGTGTTTAGCTTTTTAGAAACACATTCATATTCATAGAACACTGTTATATTCTTGAAGGAATTGGATTCTCAGTGATCTGAACGCAGTTATTTGCCTTTTCTATAAGCTCTGCCCTTCTGACTAGTGTGCTCATCTGAAGAATTCCTTCTTTTTTGGCAAGTAAAGGAGAGAAAAGGGAATCTTTCTATCTTGTTTCTGGACATTTGAGAGACTAACCAAAAAGACACGTTATCTCATTGTTTATGTGTTGGATTTAAGACTATTTTGGGTTTTGTTTATATTTTAAAGCAGTATGCAAGTCTCTGACTTTATAGAGACGCATTTTCTGTGCTATTTTTATGTTGAAAAAGTGAAGCCTACACAATATCTACACTGAATATCTTCCTTCCTACTTGGTGCATCCTTTTCAAACACATCCACAAAGCAAAGTTATCTAAATTTCTGTAAAATTGTAGTACAGATTGTTATGATTCAGAAACTATCAGTGTAACAACAGCTTTTTAAAGCCCATGATAAATCTGTACATAAAAGCTGCCATTTCCAAAGAAAGGAATCTAAACAGTGTTAGAAAAATAATAAAAGAAACATAACATTAGAGGGTTTTTTTTCCCCGGAGTGAAAATTTTGGACACAAAAAGAGCTTTCACAGAAAAAGGTAAACAGAATTTGGGAAGCAGATCCTAGGAGATGCTCTTCACCTCTCCTAGCAAACACACCTTACCGAGGTGTTGCTCCAACGATTAAAGGAGCTACTCCAGATATAGAAAATTATAGAAAGAAAATGATATATTGAATAAATTCAGCTTACCTTCAAAAAAGGATGTTTAGGGATACTTGGAAAAATCCTGCAGCATGAGAAATATATTTTTACAATTTATCTTCAGTAGTGAAGACAATGCCAAAGTATACTGTTTTCCAACAGAAACCAGAAAATCAGCATGCGTGAGGCAAAGCCAGTTTTCCTGACAACATTTCTCATTCTCCATAAAAAAAAACCAGTAACTAATGCGTCATTGTACACTACTTTTTTTCCCAGACCCTTGAAATTGTCTTGTTGAATCTACCTTCCTCTATGGAAGCACAGATCTATCAAGGAGGAAAGGTAAAGAGGCCATAACCTCTCCATAAATGTCTCACTATTTTGGATATGTGCCTTCTTACATTATAAGGGAAAAAACACTCTGATATCACAGCTACATTCAACTATAATATGACAAATCAGTTCCTTCTTTATTGGCAGCATCTACTGCCCTCAGGTTAGTTGTTCTGAATCGAATTCCAAAATTAAGTATTGCAGTTTTCTTGTTGAACAAAGCTGAGTAATTTGTTTCAAGTACAATTTTCTGCCACTGGCTAAAGATTCTAAATTGAAGACAGCTTAAAAAATGGATATAATAGGAAGTGATGCAAATCCGGAGAGAAAGGACACACACACAGACAAGAAATACATCCTTTTCTCCTTGCCGCTCTCTGGGATCAACTGAATATGTGGATACATATTTAAAGCATTGACCAAAGGTAATAATTATTCAAATTTCTATAATTTTGAGCAGAAAGTTCTTTCTTAGGGATACTGTCTGTTATGATCAGATATTAAAGTAAAAAATAAATCAGATCTTTTTGGATGCATTTTGCAAATTTATCTACATGATTATTTTTATGTTAATGATCCTAATTACACAATAGCAGATTTTTTCATAAAAAAAGGTC
Source organism: Melanocharis versteri (assembly GCA_013397845.1). Lineage (NCBI taxonomy): Eukaryota > Metazoa > Chordata > Aves > Passeriformes > Melanocharitidae > Melanocharis > Melanocharis versteri. The sequence continues at coordinate 313,392 of VZTG01003814.1, forward strand.
CAAAAAATTTATCTGAGCAGATTTCCTAAAGAAATTACAAGTTTTGATGAAGTTTTAACTGTTTAATTAAAACAATCCAAACAAAAACTAGGAAGAGACGCATAAAATTGATGTCTTCCTTAGTTTCCTAATGAATCATTTGAATGAATAACCTGATCTTTATAATGCAGCCCCTTTAAAGCCAAAATGATATTTCCAATACATTCTTAACTGATTGAAGTGCTTTAAGCCTTATGTAAATACTTAATTTATGGTACCAAGTTCCCTTTGATGGTTAGCAGAGGAACTTCAAGGTTTCTACATCACTTTGAAATCAGTGTAAGTGGAAAAGACAGTGTTTCTATCTGGACTTTTTAGATAATGCACACTGTGCATTCTGTCCTTCCATCTGTTCTGATGGCCTTTAAATACCTCCAGTGAAGGAGACTCCACACTCTCTCTGGGCAATCTTTTCCACTGCTTGGTCACCCACAAAATAAAGAAGTTCTTCCTCATATTCAGGCAGAACTTGCTGTGCATGAGTTTCTGCCCGTTGTTCTTGTCCTGTTGCTTGGCACCACTGAACAGAGCTTGGTCCATCCTCTTATCACCATCCCTTCAGGTAATGACAGACATTGCCGAGGTCTTCTCTCAGTCGTCTCTCCTCAAAGCTGGATAGGCCCAATTTTCCCAGCCTTTCCTCACAAGAGGAAGTCATTTTTATAGCCCTTTGATGGACCTGCTCCAGGGTCTCCATGTCTCTCTTGTACTGAGGAGCCCAGAACTGGACACAGCACAGCAAATGTGGCCTCACTAGGGCTGGGTAGATGGGCAGGATCACCTCCCTCAGCCCGCTGGCAGTGCTGTGCCATCGGCCTTCTTGGCACAAGGGCACATGGAAAGTGCATGGAGAGCTTGTGCCAAGAAGGCCAATGCACCATCCTCAGCGAGCTTGCTGAAACATCTACCTCCGCATCCAAGTGATTGATGAATAAGTTGAACAAGATTGGACCAGTATCAAAACCCTTGTGGGATATCGCTTGTGGCAGATCTTCAACCAGACTCTGCCACTGATCAAAACCCTCTGAGCTCTGCTGTTCAGCCAGTTCTCCATCCATGTCACTGTCCACTCATCCAGCCTTCACTGATTGACTTTGTCTATGAGGATATCACAGGAGATAGTATCAAAACCTTACTGAAGTCCAGGTAAACAACATCCACTGCTCTCCCCTCACCTATCCAGACAGGTTTTGGAATTCCATTGATAGTTGTGACAGGAGAGACTGCCTTCAGTGAGTTAAAGGGAGTTTTGCCATTGGAATTCAGTATTGCTCCATTTGAGTTCTGCAATAAAGGTTGAAATAAATTAATATATTTCATTGCATTGCACAGGAAACATTGCTTCACTACTATATGAATTATAGAATATTTATACATGGTCATGACACACATAGATGACGTACACAGCCAAGTAGATGTATTGGGCTGGATGAACAATGTTTAACAGTTTAGATTGGGGTGTATTTCATGAAAGTCACTGAAATTTCAGCAGCCTAATATTGGCATGAGAGAAGAGGGATCACACAATGAGAAACTTTCAAGTATGTGAAAAATACAGGAGTGGTGCTGAAGAGTGCAGAAAAATTACATGTAAAGCATTTAAATGACTGAGCAACTAAAGTTCTGCCAATGATTCCTGAAGGAGGGAAATCTGTCCTCTGACCAAACCTGAGCTAAGACTCGACAGCTTTTACTCTATTATTTAGAGTAGCAACATTTTTGTCCTACTCTATAAGTGATCTTTAACTCCGCAGGTTATCACAGGGGTGATTCACTGTACTGTATTTACTTTAAACAAACAGACCTATATTTCAGAAAGTTGCTTACATAAATGTAAGGACCCTTTGCAACACAAATTTGTTGGAATTCAGATCACCTGTCTTGTATTCAGAGAAATATCCAAAATACGTGATTTTTCTTGCTCCCCTAGTTGGTTTCTGTACTGATGCTAGTGGTACTTTTTGGGTCTTTTTTCTTTTTTTAATGCAGTTTAATTGTGAAAAGGAAGGTGGGATCTATGAATCATTTCAAGTAGAAAATCTGTATAATACTACATGCTAGGATAAAAAGTGGTATCAGCAATCTGAAATTAACTTACATAACTCTAACTCCATAAACTTAAATTTGAGCCCAAGTATTTAGAGTTGACTGATTCAATAAGCAAATACTTTGTGCCGAGGCAAGGTAGGTTCCTAGGATTAAGTCTACTTCAATGATATACGTGCTTACATTTGGACAAATGAACATGTATGCGTACACATGTGTTAGGATCTGGTTATCAAAAGATGCTTCTGCCCAAATTGAGGCGCAAATGAGACTATATGCCAATGTCAGGAGTATGAATTTTATTTAAGGGTAGATGTGTTGTAGGGAGAGCAAGAAGAGAAGAGAGAAAGATTAAGTAGAAATATAGTCACCTTACATGGGTGCCTGTGATGTCCTTCCTGCCTTTCTTCCTCTGGTCTTTTTGCTGGTGGGAGTCCCTGGAGTGTCCTTCTGGAGGTACCACTTTTATACAGTCTAAGTCACAGGTATCCACAGAATGTAGATGCCGTTCCCACCACTTGAGATGGCATGTGTTAAGGACTTGCTTCCTTTCTCACAGTTTGCCACAGTGGGAATTTTTGTCCAGATAGGTTACCCAGATCTGTCTCAACCTGGCCTCTTCCTATTGTTGCCTTCTGCGCTTATCGCAAGTTCCCCCATCACAGTGGGGTTTTGTCCAGTGTGCTAATTCCACACCTTCACCTCAGTTTAGGCCTGAAATTAATGCCTTCCTGTTTGCCATCTGTGCCTGGCTTGGTGCCTTATCTCATGGGAACTTCCTTCTCTGACAGTGTCTTGAGATATTTCACTGCGTTCTTTAAGTCCTGATAAAATGTGTGCATGTATATTTAGATATTTGTGCACATATATAAATCATTGAATCTCACACATATATATATACATACATATGTACACATATACATTATGACTAAATAGTATTTTGACATACCTGTTTGGAAATAAAAAAGAAACTTGGGTTCTGAATGAAATGCTTCATCTGTGTCTATGGGGTTCTTCATTATTCAAAATACCACTTTTGTTTCATTAGCTTTTATGATCTGGAGAATAAACATCACTGTTTGTGACTGCAATGGATAGCAAAAATGATAAGACCTGTGTTGCATAGTGGCTATGATATAAAAAGGCAACAAATCTTATTAATATTCAGTTTTACAATTGACTTTCATGTGTTCTACTAGTTTAATGGTGCTCTTTATTATATATATTTACAATAATTTGATGATTAATGATTTGATGATTAGTAATTCAAATGTCTTTTGACTCTAAAATAGAGGATAGGGAGAAGTATGATCTGATCTTTTAGATTTTTCAAAGAGGACCTGTTTAAATAGTTTGGGCATTTCTCTGAGTAGTAAAAGTTTTATTTCAGTCTCATACTCATTCTGTTTCTACATTAATAATCTAATTAAAAACTTAGAGTTTTGTCTACTATATGAAACAAAAATCTAATTCAATATCTTTTTACAGTTGGGACCTCCTAAATAGATAATACAATTAGAAATTTTATCATGGGAGTTATGGGAGGATCAGCCGCTTAAATAAAAATTAACAATCAGTGGAATGAAATAACCATTCTGAAGGTACAATTCATCTGACCTATTTTAGAGATCTATTTGCAAATAAGACAAACTACATTCTAGAAGAACAATCCCTCAGATAAAGACACTGATGCTCAGGCAGATGAATCCTAGCAGCAGGGTCTATCTCCAACAGACGTTAGGTGACAGTCACTGTAAAATATTAGTCTATATGCATCAAGAAGTAACTTTTAAGCACATTTAACTTTATTTGACAAATATGCTAATTTGATTTGGCCCGCAGTCCTAAAACATCTGCTGTGCTCAACACTAAGTGCAATTACCGTTTGGAGTGTAAAGTTCCATAATTATCTTGAACTAACAAGAAGCACAAGATGGTGTCAATTTGTTTTTTTTAGTTTTATTTTTTAGAAAAGGCTCTAATTAGGGCATGAAAAATAGAATAGGGGAGAAGTTTTAGGTTAACGGTTTACTCAGCTACAACATAGCCATTGAAATCACAGACATATAATTGTTAAAGAGAACCATGTTTATTTAATTAAAGGTGAACACTGAAGGAGGTCAGAAATCTACCAATTTTATGCACCTTTAGATTTCCAGTACAAATTCTATTTTAATTGAATTGATACGATTTAATATTTTCTGTTCTCCAAATTCAGTGTTTCTAACCAGTCTGACAGGGGTTTTTTGTTTTTGTTTTTTGGTTTGGTTTGGTTTTGTTTGTTTGTTTGTTTTGGGTTTTTTTGTTCTTGTTTGTTTGTTTATTTGATTGATTGGTTGGGGTTTTTGTTTGTTTGTTTTGGTTGGTTGGTTGGTTGGTTTGTTGGTTGGTTTTTTAACAAGGCAAAAGGAATTTTGCCAGGATTAGTGATCAGTTTAGCAATAAAATAGGTTTCTCTTTTGGTTCCTCTTGAGGAAAACTCCACACTAGTCCTCTCTTTTTTCCACCTTTCAAATCTCATTGGAAAAAGTAAAAAAAAAAGAACCCAACACTGTAGAGATGATAGAGAGCCTGTAGAATTCTTCTATAGATTCATTTATTGACACAAAACTCATTAGAAAGAAATAGGAACACTCCCAATTCACTGTATCTCGAGTTCTACAGATTTACAGTTACTGATTGTCTTCTAATTGGTTTTGTCTCTCAGAAGAGTTGATGTCTTGTATTTGCTGAAAGAATTTCACCCTCAAAAGATGTTAGCAGGCAACAGTTTCCCTTGTTGACCCATGACAAGCCTGGCAAGAAGCTCTGGATGCCTAAAGAGACCAGATATGCTCCTCTCTGAATCCTGTACCTCTGGGGAGATAGTGGGTTTATCGCTTTTCACTTCACTGTAGTTCACCAAGAAAAGAGTCATAGCAGACAGAGTCGACATCTGTTATAATCTTGAGGGAAAAATCACAACAGAAAACACAAGTAGATCATATTAAAACACAACACATAGAATTAGTAACTTCCTCCTTTTTTTAGACAGTGTCCATGATATTTATCATCACTGAAAGTTCAGTCTATCTCAGATTTGAACTCTATATATATATATTGTATAATTTTAGAATTAGGCCTAAGGAGAGGCATGGAAATAACATCAACAGTTCAGGAAAGTTCACTCTCTAATACTTCAGTGATTTCTTCAGGGCTCAAAACTCACCCGTATTTAGACCTTTAATTCACTGTTGATTTATGGAAGGAAGACAAGGATCCTTCACCAGCTGGGAAGGTGAAAGATAACAAATCCTGGGAGCTCTTAGAGGAACAAAGATGAAACTGTGGAGAAGAAGGGAAAAGGTGATGTGGAACTTGTCAGAGGGAGTAAAATAATTCTGATATTCCACACCATGGGCCTATTTGGAAGCACAGATTTGAAAGTTTGGGGAGTGGGCAGCCCACAAAGGAATTTGGCATATGTCTGTCAAAGCAAGAGTGAGGAAAAGCATAGATTTTATTCTTTAGATTTTTCTAGTGAAAAGTAACAAGAGATTGAAATATCCTTGAGCTCTGAGGTGTTTCCAGGCTGTTACATTCCTTCGATTTCAGCCTAACTGTTGGGCCAAAGAGACTGAAGCCAACCTGCTCACTTAGAACTGCCAAGCTGTCTTTAGATAAACTACACATTCAGCTGAGTCCAGCACACTTCATGAACACTCATTCCCAGCATTAGAAACCTTTGGGATTCACAACCGGCCTTCAACTTACACAGAGCAAACCCAGCTGTAAATGATCAGCCAGAAAGATGGATCCAATACAGCTGAGCTCTCCAGCTCCCTGCAGCAAAGAGGAGCAATGAAGAACTGGGCTTGCATTCATGCTATGGCACTACTGACTTCTACCTCCTGCAGCAAAACTCTGGAGTGAACTGGGCTTGCTTTCATGCAGAAGTGCTAACTTGTTGATAGCACCACAGCTATATTTAAAGCTCTTTTTCCTGAGGCAGCTTTTCTTTATTGTTGACAGTAAAATGGATGCGCTATGAAAAGAGATTTTTGTTTTCAAAAAGTTGGGGAATAATGCAAGGATCACAAAACAGATTCAATATTCTTTAGACTTCTTTAAAATGGGCAAAACCAAAAATATGCAATTGATGCCCAAAGCAATTTTAAAAATACTGAAAGTCCTGGCATTGGAGATAATGTCTTTTTCCCACAAAGCAATAGATTTTTTTTCATGCTCTTATGGCAAAATGTGTAGTGTCCACTCTGTTCTGCTCAAAACAGAGGTTAAAACACTTTTCAAAACATTTTTTTTCTGAGAAAGTCACTTGTATAATGAAAGCAACAATTTTTCTTTAAACAATATTAATTTAGAAAATGTCTTTTTGATCATTATTACTTGTACACTGGGCTGCAAAATTAACTATACAAGGAGGTCATAGGAAAGGATTCTTCCCTTCCACTGGGTGCTTGTTAATATGAAGAAGATAAAGCCAGACTCTTCTCAGAGCTCAGCAGTCAGAAACAGGAAATAGATAACATTCACAAGTTGAAGTAAAGAAAACTCTAACTGAATAAAAGAGAAAATAAAAAGCAAGCTAAACCAAACAACCCAATGAAAATACACAAAATAAAGTTTTGGTTCAAAACTCTACAAAAAAAGCTATGTTCAGCCTCATCAAATGTGGAAGGTAACCCTGTGAGCATGAGGTTGGACTGGAGAGCTTCAGCAGTCCTTTGCTCTGTGAGTCATTCTCTCAGTTTACAATTGCTTCATAAAGCACACATTAAACCAGCATTATTGTGGTAAAATGCCATTTTTCCTTTCCCTCAACCTCATCTCACCCTCCATAGTGACATAAGCGCGTGTGCTGATTCAGGTGAGGTGACTAACCCAAAGTCAGTACACGGGGTGGGGTAGGGAGGGCGTGAGGCTGCAGTGAGCAGGATCATTTCTGCCGAGGAGCTCAGTAGGCAGCCGTACAAACATCTGTGGCTGCGGGAGATAAAGCCAGGGACGCTGCGTGGGAAGCAATAAACGGGAGCGTGGGGAGAGCTCTTTCAGCAAAAGTGCCTGTTTGTGACTTTTTAAGAATCAGTGATTAGTTACAGGTAACAACCTTTTCAGCTAGGCTGGATCTGAGGATGGTATCATTTTCTTTAAGGGAACACCTCATCAGGAAGAGTTTAAAGCAGAAATCTGCTTCAACTGTTTATTAAACACTCCCTAATATTTTTCATGACCACTGAGCTGGTTGAATTCCTCCCAGGTAATTAGGTTCTATCGCTTGAAGTTCCCTGCTGCAACTGCCTACAATTAATGTATTATTTTCTTTCCTTAATGACCACAAGACATGGAATGTCTGATCACAGGCTTTGTAAATCAGAGGTTATATAAAAAATAAATAAATCTTTGTTACATAACAGAAAAAAAAAAAACAAGTTAGGTTGTTTATTTTCCACATTCTTTGTCTTAGCAGAAGAATGATGGTTTTAAAGTAAATCACTGAGTAAAACTCAGCATTATTTTATTTTTGTCAGTGCCAGTTACACCAGTTTTGTCTTTTGACAGCAGAGGAGTTAATTCTGCCTTTACCAGTGCCTGTTTTCAAACCATAACAAACAGCTTTCCAAATCAGAAAGTACACTGCTCAGCAGGGTAGCAGACTTGCCTTATGTTTCTTGAAGCATCCTTGATAAAAAATACTCTTTTGCTGTAGCTTATATGTTACATGGAAAAAGTAAATAAAGTCAGCGTGAAGCTTGAAAGCTCCTTATTTCGTTCTCTCTTTATGCTTCTCTGAGAGAGTTTAGAAAAGTAATGAAGACTACCAATATATATTTACCTGCAATTACTCTCTTTAACTGTAGTTGCCTGACCTTTCTGATTAGAACTGCTTATAATTACTTTTTTTTTTTTTTTGCAAATAATGATTGTAAACATATAATACAGACCACTCAAAAAATAGGTGTACAAAAAGTATTGTATTCAATCCCAGACAACCCAGAAATTAAAAAGAAAAAAGGATACAACATGATTTTTGGTGCTTTCTAGGGTAATGTTATGGTTTTATGCTTGTTAAGCCTCAGTTCCTTCTTAACTAAAAATAACAGTACTATCCTTCCTAAATTTTAGGGGTTTGCTAACTACCGCTTGGATTATTATTATTAAGGGGTAAAATCAAAAATTTTACAAAGAAGAAATAGTGCAAGCTGCTGAATCTATCACAAAACATCTGAGATAGAAATTTTGGGGTTTTTGATGGAAATTGTGACTATTAACTTACAGCATGATGGACATCTCAGGCTAAATTCTATTTAATGTAGAGAGTTGTTTATGTTGTTCTATTGAATTGTATTGTATGGATTTTATTTCAAAATTGAAAGTTGAGTGCCTTGCATAGGATAATTAGATGTCTTGTAAGCCATTTCAGTAGCAAGTTTGCAGTCTACCACGTCGGTATGATGTCCTTGGTCAGAACAATGGACTCAAAAGTCTGCATTCTTTCCTGCAGCCAAACTATGTCGGGAGGGAGGAATGAAAATCTGCAGAGAAGTTAATTTGGTGCTCACCTGAATTACGATGTATACATATGCTCAAATTTCAGATGTGAAGATAGTAAAATATATAGATTTGACTGGTAAATAAAGCTTCTCTCACTCTTTGGAAGAGCTACCGAGAGAGAGACCTTGTGAATTCAACACAGAATGGAACACAAATATAAAAGCACTCAGAGACTTGCAGTTCAGCAGTGGATCCACAAAGTTTCACTTGTGAAATCTCGTGCAAGGGGACACTTGTGGTACATGTGGTCAGCAGAGGGTAAAATTGGGCTGAAATAACTTCAAAGATAAAACATGGTCTTCAGCTTCTTTGGCCATGAAATCCTGTATTTCACAATGATAATCACCACACAGGAATAATTAGCACTACCACCAATCAATAAGTCCGTTTACATTCATATGGATATGAATATGTTGTATTTTCCAAATCAGATGGACAACTTGATCCTGCTCTCAGGGAAGAAAACACAGGTCAGTTTTACATGATGAATTCAGATATTTTACTTTGCATTTGAGAAAGTTGACTTATAGATTTAAGGAAAACTTTTCTTTCCAGCAGTAGACAATAATCTGAATTGATCTGTAGTGACTTTGTCAATGTTCCTGAGCTAAATCTATATCTCTACCTCCATAATTGCATATTTAAATATTTCTGCCTTTATTTTTATGCTTATGTACTCAGTGATTTATTACTTTCGTTGGGTACTCAGTAAAAAGCTGTTAAAATGCCTAAATAATGTCAAATGCTAATGGCAACTACTGAATTAATCTTCAAATCCTCTTTTTTTTCCTCGGTCCTCAGTCATTTAGTATTTTACATGTCCTTTAATCAGTTAAAATGATTTCTGATATTTTATACAACTTTTAATATTTTTTCTGGCCTAGAATTGAGACTTTTTCTGTGAGAAAATATACATCACAGACTGTTTTTCCTGACAGACGCAGAAACAATTTGTTGCATGTAAGGTTGCTCACAAATAACATTGAATTGCAGCCTGAAACTGGTACTTCTACATGATGAGGAAAGAGGAGTTTGATATGGTACTTCACTGTTCTTCACAAGGTTCTCTCTAGGGGTGCTGAGTGTTCTCAGCTGGCGTGGTACTAACCACAGCCTGGCACCAGCTTGGCAGGTCATTCTTCATGAACATTACCCTGAGGGACTGTGTATTTTCTTGGGTTTGAGCCAGTTCCAAGCACATATTCAGTGGCCATATCGTGTCTCTTTAGGGTTTCTAAAAAGGCAGTGATGTAGAGTTTTTAAATGTTCTTTAAATCATCAAGACTCCTTTTGTGGTGACTCTTCAGGGGAAGGTATCTTTCTTCAGTTCATGTAAACCTGAACTGAAGGTTTACATTAATCTGTGTATCAGATTTTCTATTCAATCTTCTCTCTTAGAGTATGAAAGTCTTTCTGAATAAGTTCAAAATCCAGGAAAATATGTTCTATTTTCCTAAATCTGTCTTCATTTTTAGTTTAAACACTCCCCGCCCCCCACCCCCCTTCTTACTTTCTGTTCTAAATTGATTGAAATAGTAAAGAGAACCTGTGCAATTCCTTCAGGTATTGGAGTTACATTCATGGATGATTATCACAAATTCAATGCTAAACTTTATTACAAATTAAGAATGAGTATACAACAGTAATATCTTGGGGTTTTTTCCACGTCCCAGGTATTTTACGTTTCAAAACCCACCAGACAAATTTTAAATAACATTATGTAAAAATCTATGTTGCACTTTCTGTTTGTGAGGTCTTGCAAAATCCTAATTTCAATTCCCATATGTAGAGATTTAATTTTTAAATGTAAATTATGATCAAGACTTCAACAGTCATATTCAAAAGAGAAGTCCTAAATCTCAGAGATTCTTGAAAAAATCATGAGTGTTGGCCTCAGTGCATAAAGCCTATGAAGCATTAAATCTCAAAACGAGACCCAACTTTTTCAGTTGCCAGAAATTAAATCTACAGATGTCAGAGCATTAGCTCACTATGAGATACTCCTTTGTATTCATTTTTGAAAAGATTCAGCTAATTAGGAATGTTCTAATGCATGCATACTGCCCAGCAGCAGAAAAGGATTTTCAATTAGTTACAACGTAGTTGGGTTTCTTTTTATCTACAGAGAGGGTATATGCTTCAGGGACTTCAGAAAAGGTAGGGAGAGTTTCTAAGCCAGGCAGATATAAACACCAACATATGTGTGTTTTCTTAATCACCTTTTCTGGAGCACATCATTTTGAGAAAACTTTCATCGGAAAAGTTTTCCAGTTGCAGGTGGACTGATATCAAATCCAGGCGAAGGCCAAGAAATCATAGCCTCAAACCCCCTTATCTGGGCCACCCCCAGATTCCAAAACAGGGGATTGAGTACCTCTTTTCTGTGTGGCACCAGGGAGAGGTCCCAGCGTCTGAGAGGAATCAGTCTCTGACCTTTTTTTCTCTAAAGAGTCCTGAATAAATATTTTAGGTGACCATACTGAAAATTTTCAGTCTTGGACTATAAATCATTTCTCTTGAATCTCTGCTACCAATCTATTATATTCTCCCATCTCGGAATATTAGGCCCTTCTGTTTTACTAAAATCCTTAATTCCCAGCTCATCTTTCTTTGTGAAAGGACTTTTACAATCTCTCCCACTTCCCATGGAAGTCCAGAAACTCAGAAACATTTTTGGCATTTCACCCCTACAGAAGATTGCGGCCTCTTCTGTAGCATCATTTTGTCCACCTGGAACAGGGACTTAAAATTTTGACCTTTGCCATTGATTTTTAGGTTATATATAATTCCACTTAACTGGTTTCTTACCAGTTCATGAACACCCTAAATAGGAACATATTTTCCCTTTCTCTTTTTCTTTCCATTATTTCAGTCTTCATCACAAATCTCTGAGTGGATTTGCAAAGTGCTGTACTGTCCCTGTATTTTTTCTTCTGCTCTAGGTTTTACATAATATTTTTATTCAAACATATCGCTGTGGAGCTGAGCCACACACATCAGTTCAGCAGTGCGAAGAAATACCAACTTTAGGATATGTCTGTTATAGCAGCTTGAGGGAATCAGCATTGTATGGAATAAAGAATAATGACAGTGCTGAATGCTGAATGAGAGGGAAAACATAAAGTACGCATTCCAATGAAAAGCAGGTACATTAATCTATAAAGATTTCTGGTGGACGTTAAAAACTTTAAAAAAAAAAAAAAAAAAAAAAAAAAAAAAAAAAAAAAAAAAAAAAAAAAAAAAAAAAAAAGGCATTTAATAGAAGACTCCGGGCAGGAGCTGAAAGGTAAATTGATATTTCTCCAGATTGGTAACTTTAGGAGCCACATCCACATTACTGTAAGATGCTTTCAGGCATCAGTCCTCTACAGACTGTAGAACTCTGGATTCTGCATAATACTGTGGAATACTCTGCAGAACATTTCTGCTCATCCCTCCTGAGAAAAATTTGGATTAACAGGTTTTTTTAGTTTTGACTGGGCTGAGTCCATAATTATCCTGATTAATGGAAAGGATCATCGTCCATTGTTCTGTTGGGGAGATTATGCAGGTAGTAGAATCCCAGCAGTGATTACAGGTATTCATTCTTACGGTAAAATTTCCTAGGTTCTCCACAGCCAGCCCCAAAATACTCTGCTGGTCCTGGAAGACAGATTTGGTTTTCTTTCATACATTAGTCACAATGAGCTTTGTAAGAATTATTGCAGCTCTAACTGTCACACAGGATTGGCAATGTAAGATTCTCATACTCTTACACTTCATAGTCCTATTAGCAACAATAATTTCAGTAATCATTCTTATCTAATGAGAGAGAAATAGCATCTCAACAGTGGGCTGCTACCACTGCACCAGGTAACGTAAGTACGCAAAAGAAAATCTATTAATATAAGAGCATACCTGTCTTCCACATGAACAGTCAGTGCAGAAGCTTTTGCTCTGGTACCCAAGCTGTGCAGCACACACGGCTGTGCTCTCCAGTGTGTAGCTCCAGGGAGGTATGAGCAAGACTTTAAGCATATTTCACCGAAAGTGCCTCAGAGCTGCAGTATAAATCTGAGGGGGAATCTGGAAATCATGATGTGAGGAGTGAATAGGCACGTTCTTACCAAAAATTTTCATCTCCAGCTATCATGATAGTGTGCCTACTAGGTTTATAGCACAAAAGAGTGCTAACATATTGTGTTAGCTTGGGTATGTGTATGGATGTATTTGTGTATACAAATGCCATCTTCCACCTCCTTCTCAAAGAAAGCCTTATAGAGTTACATATGCCACCATGTGTTAAGTAATTTTTTTGTGGGCTATAAATGACTCGGCCAAGCTGTGAAATGAAACAGCTTGTTCCACTGCACTAACAGTGCAGGCTCAGTGCTTATTGTCTGTGCAGTAAATGTTCGATGAGTCACCCTCCAAATGAAGCCACATCATATGTGGTTCTTACACCAAGTCCTGTTCACTGTGTGTACATCCTTGTGATAGGACAGCTTTTTGACAAAGGGAAAATGTCAAAATATACTATTACCTGCACTTTCAAGTCACAAAACGGCGGTATTTTTTTCAGTTTGATTATCACTTTTAAAAACTTTAGCCTGTCTATTAAAACTAGCCTGTATTAGATATGTAGCAAAATTCTACCCCTGAAGTTAGAATTTTACCCCTGAACTGCTTTTCTATTTATCTTTCTAATTGTATAAATTCTCTAAAGACCTGCATCTAGTTTTATCCATCTACCTTTGATGTTTATATTTTTTGCTTTCACTAGACCATATGTCCAAAACACTACTAGGAATGAAAAATCACTACTTGAACTGCCCTCTGCCAAAGCAAATAGGGAAGATCCTAGGTGCTCCTGTTATGCAACATGTTCTTGGGTTTACATTTGAATGCAATACAATTATTTTTGCTTCTGCCTGACCCACAAGTTCAGCAGATATTATATAAATAAACTTTGTTTTCATGTCACTCTGCTCACTTCTGTGTGCTCAGCAGGTTTCCTGACAGAAAACTACTTTTTGGAAATGTAATCTGCAAGCACTTTGGTTTCATTGCTTTCATCTTTAGCTGTTGTTTTTAGGAAATACACTGTTCTTACAACATTTTCTAAGCACTCTGTGTATTTTAATTTAGGTTGGTGAATGTTTGTTTACATCCCAAGTACAAAATATTCTGTTCAAATTATTTGTCTCTCTTTGGAGTCCCAAAAGTAAATACAATAAATGCAAAACCTACTTGGTAATCTAGTTTTTCCCCTTCTGATATTGTGGTACATAAGACTTCTGAACCATATTTATAATTATTTGATCTTCTTTATTGTATCTTTAAGGGCATTTTCTATTATCTCTTGCTACTATACATGTGACTACTTTTTCTCCCCCTAAAGTGCTTCTATTATTACCATTATACTTTCATCATATTGTAACATAAGCCAAATGGACTTTAATCTATTTCCTAGGATTTCCAGTATTTCAAGACAGAGTGTCTAATTTCTCAAAATCAAGTGGACACAAAGAACAAATATATCTGTTGTGATATTCACATCTTCATATGTATACTCCGAGTGAGAAGGTGTAAAATTTTTCATTATTTTGACAGAGAAAGTGAAGGCTGTCTCAGAAGGGACTTTGTCATTTCAGACTATATTGTCAAACTCTCAAAAACTAGCATATCAAAACTAAAAAAATATAAAAAAATGTCTTTACCATGAGAGAGGGAAAGTAGCTTAAAATCTGTTGTCTTTTAAATGAGAACCTAAGCAAATCTAGCAAAATCCTCCCTGTTTTTGTATAGGTGACACCCATTTTATGTTCTTATACTGACATGGAAAATGGGTGCAGACCCAGCTGTCCCACTTTAACAAAATATTTATGCTGTGTTACACAAAGATTATTGTAGCATTGTGCAAATACTTTACTGAACTGTGGGTATGTCAAATTCAGATTTTCACAGGCAATTTGCAAATTTTTTCTTCCTTTAGCAATATGTTTTCTTCTTGGTAAAGCTGCAGTAGAATAAGCTTAAATAATCAAGGTTCAGGTTGCTCTGTATGTATGACATTAGTTTTCTTCTTCTCCTTTCATGAACTTCTGTTTGTACGAAAAGTCAGGGCGAAGTGTGCCTTTCATCATCAAAATTTCAGATGTGCTGTGGCAAGCCATCTTTTATGCAGTTGAATCTGCAGCGTCTGATATGTCTCGTTATGTAAGAAGCTAAAATTGTGAAGATTATGAATGTATATTTAGACTTGGGCAGTGATTTATGGTGAGGATGAAAGGGAACAAAGGTGGTTGAACAGAAGTTTTACTTCTGAGACTGCATAGCTCCCCTTTCAGATCCAGGCTGTACATATCTTTGAAGTTCAATTAAATTCAACCATCGTTTTAGCTTTCTCTCACTAAAGTTATGGAAAATTATGGAGCTGTAAATTTTAATTTTGATATTTCTAGCCTAGTTACATTGTTTAAAAACCTGTTTTCTAAATGAAAGTCATTAACTTGCCTCTCAACTATCGCTGAAAAAAAGGAAGGCACCTCCAGAGGTATCTATCCATCCAAAACCCAAAAGCTTAAAGATGTGTTATCCCTATTGCTCACAGAATTCAGGGAGTTTGCATTAGACATAAACACTTCCTTATGATTAACCCTGTCATTAGTTTGTAATTCTAAACCAGAGCTAAAGTTTGGGGAAATCTGGTATTTGAAGGAATTGCAGAAAGGATGTTGATAGAATTATCAGTTTAGAACATAAGAATTCTCTTCCACAGAAGTGGAAGATATAAATAAGATAATCTAGTAGGATGTACTATGAGTTAGTTGTGTATATATCTTGACTTCCCTCACCTCATTTTTATTCTCTCTCTACCTACTGCCAGTCAAATGCACACAGGTATTCTGTGTTCATCTTCATTGTTGAAATCAACCTGTGGAGTAATCTCTAATCACCTAAATTTGGTATTTACAGGTCTCTTTATTTTCCTTCCATTTATTCCAAATATCTCTATGGTACAGGGGCAAGTCTTGCTAGATTACTGGAAAAAAAATCTTACTGGAGAAGCCTCTGATCCCCTCTACTGTCCTTTAGGTCACTGACTTAGGCAACTTCTGATACTAGTGAAACCATTTCCTCAGATTAACCTCCTCTAACATTATTCCTTCATTATACTCTTCCCACTGCCTCATGAACCTTTTCCTACAAATTTTAGAAAGGCACACAACAGAAATAAAGCTGGTCAAAAATGTATTGGTACACGTATATGTCTTTATTTTTCATATTTGAGCATATGGGAAGGATCACTGTTATTTTCCCACACATCACATTACTTCAGATCAAGAGTTTTTACATATGGTATCAATATACAGTCAGAATTGAGTTTTGGTTTTGTTTATTTCTTTTGTTTTTGTTTTGTTTTGTGTTTCTTTCAAAAAGATGAATAAAACCTCTGAAGGGGAGGCACACACAGAATGACCAATAAATGGAACACTGTTATTTTTTTTCTCGGAAATATTCTACATCTCAATAGGCAAAAGACTTTCTCTGTTTTCAAAATATATTTCATACAACAGTTTTGTTTTGCCTTAAAATAAGGATTTGGGGCATACAGGCTAAATTTCTGCACTAGTATATTTAAATTTCTCTCAGCAGTGAGCCTGCTAGGTCTGAGAATCACAACATAAAGCTGTCGGCTTGTTCATACGCCGGAGCCTCAAAGTCAGCCACCCTCACTGCACACAAAATTGAGCATGCTGTGAGCAAAGTTCCTGAGTTCTGCTCCTCTCCCCCATTACACAATTGCATGTGCATGACATCCGAGGAAACTGGGAGATATTAATGAAAGACCTTCTTTGCCCATCTCATATTATATAGCCTGTTCTCAGTAGTCCACAAGGCAAGGTAATGAAAGGGAAGGAAAAAAGAGAACAGCTCCCTTGGTTCGTGTCTGCTCCACCACAGAGCGTCCCTGTGTCCCAGAGAGAGCTCCATTATCAGGAGTGGGGCTGAGTTTGCCATCTCACAGGAGAATGGCTGCCTGCCCACTGTGTCCCTACCTGTGTCAGGTAAGGGGCAGAATAAATCTTTGTAACACCCAAACCCTTATCCTATAACACTACCTAGCCTTTCCACAGGCAGATTAGAGAAGTCTTTGAACACATATTAGGGACCTTTAGCAGCTGGAGCTCCTCTTCAGAGCAGAGGTAAATAAATACAACCTTTCTCTGAGCTTCAGTCTGTCCCATGAGCTGTTGATTGCACTGTGAAGAGCAAACTGAGTATCCGGTTGCAAGAGGAGGAACAAATTTCAGAACATGAGTATATTCAACCTCATATTTTTTGAGACAGATCTTTGGTAGTTATCCCAACATCTATTTAAACCACTGAGACAGGAGGAAGTAGTGGTTAGAACTGTATTAGATGTCTGATTTTTCTTACTGTAGAAAGATGAATATAAAATCAGCCTACAAGAGAAAACTGTGGCAAATTTCATGGAGAAAAATATGTGTGCAAAAGGTAAAAGACAAAAAGAAGGAAATAAAAAAAAAAAATCATAAGGACAGAAAATGTTGGAGCCTGTAAAAGTTGGGAAGCATTGTTTATGAAGGTTATTCATCATTATTTTGCCGCAGCTTTGCCAGTAACTCATGCCCCAGCAAGAGGATGAAAGGCATGAATATAAACAGCTGGTACTGCAAGTAACTTGTGTGATGGTAAAAAAAAAAAAAAAAAAAGGAGAGAGAAAGATTTGCTTAAAAAAAGATTGGATGGTTTTGGCTGGTATTTTAACTTCTTCATGTATGTACTTTTAAAATTATACTGAATACTTTTGCTTTATCTTCAGTTGGAGTTGTTTAGCTCTAATACTGAAATATATATACTATATATATATTGGCTACTATTAGCAGTAATACTGAATTATTTATTGCAATAAGATCATGTTATCTTGTTTTTCTGGAGCACAGCTCTCTGCTGGAGGATGAACTTCTGGTTCTTAAAATAGTGTTAAAGGAATCCAGCCGAAACATATTTCTTGCTAGAGCAGCACTGTGTTAGACAGAAATTTTTGTCTGTACCAGCTTCATGGGTTACTGTGGAGACATTCTTGATAGTGGCAAGGTCCTCATCAGCCTTCCTAAGACTTTTTGTTTTCTCCTGGGATCACACTCCAAAGTCCTGTCTATGTTTACATGATCAAAGTCTCTCGCTTCACAGAAAACCCAGTCCCAGTTACTGAATCCAAACAACTCTAAGAGATGTTATTAACTCCATCTCTGAGAGATGAAATCTGAGATCACAGAAAGCTACTAAGGAGCATGAGTCTTGTGACAGAACGCAGGTTTTTGTGGTCTCTTTAATCATGTCATATATTTTGAAGCTGCAATTTGGCCTTTTTTTTTTAATTCAAGTTATCGAGACTTGGATTGGAATCTTGGATTACTTAGATTTTATGACATGCTACTGTATGTTCTAACTCTCTGAATATTACAAACATATCCTAACACAGCTGAATACAAGATTCTGTTTATTTAAGAAATACAGCTATATAAGAGTATTTTATTTGCTTGATTCTGGAATATATTATTTCTCATTACACCATGTTAGAGATAACTATCCAAATCCAAGTCATAAAATACCTATAAGACAATCAGTAGTAAAGTACATTAAAAAAAAAAAAAAATCCTTTATTCTATCAATAAACACTGCACAGAGACCTCAGAGGTACATTAATTTAATCCCTCAGTGTATCCAAACAGATAAAGACCTGAGGAAATTTTGCATCTCTTTGGTAGGCCACCAGAAGCTGTTTAGAAGGAATTTCTGCTGATTTAACATCTTTCACAATAAAGTGTCTGATTACTGAAACTCCAGAAGAGCACTTCCTACCTATTTTGTAAACTATAATTTCATCTAAAAACTTCATTTCAAAAGAAAAATGCTGGGAAATATTTGTTAATATTTTTCCCCCTGTATTTTATGTTTAATTCCACTGCTCTAGCACTCCCCAGTCACTCTTCTGGAACAGAAGAGCCCGTATCAATTTATACAAAATCATGAAACAAAATGTCAGTTTATGTATTTTCCTGATTCTCTTTTCTGGCCATCTGGCATCCGTTCAGGAAATTACTCAAGTATGGTGTTTATCAAGTAGCAGCATTTAGACATCTTATATTTAAATTTCCAAGTTGAACCTACTCATACATTATCCATCTATGTGAAAAGACATAGTCAACATCAGAAATAAATTCAACTTATTCTAAGACAAAAGTGCAAATTATCTCAAAACTTTACATTTAGACAATTGAACTGAATAAGGTTCCTGCCACTGTCCTGTGAGATCTACTTGCTCATTTAATGCATTGTTGAATTAGCCTTGATAACACGGAATGACGAGAGGCAACTACTTACTTCTGTCTCAAGTAATTTTGTTTGACAGCAGGCATTTGATTAAAAAAGAATGGGAGCACAATCCATACTCATCAATCTCTGGAACTGACAACAACAGTACAGATGACACATCCTGTGATTTACAGCAGCAGTCATTTAATACTAATAGCAAAACTAATTAACCTTTCACGATACAGAGTGTGACAGTTCTACAAGAACAACAGCTATGGTGTTGCCATCACCACAGCAAATTTAAACTCCTTGACTTCTCAAATACCTTGCAGCAATTTAGTTAATACCCACCTCCTTTTAATTGTTAATGAGTTATTAACAAATATGGTCCCCTAAAAAGAGGTGTACAGTCATGAAAACAAAAACTGATGTATTTAATCCTACGTATAGATATAGATATAGATAGATATAGATATAGATATAGATAGACATATTTGAGAATTGATTGTCTACAGTTGGCATGTTGCAAAATGAACACGATGCTGTGCGTGACTATGGTCCTTTTGTAGTATATTAGTAAGTGTGCATTTGGTATATATGAAACAGGCAAAGTACCAAACTACTTCAGCCTAAATATCTCTTATCATTTTCAATTTTTACGCTAGCATATGGTTGTAGAACGTCTTTTTTCACTTCCTGTTTCTTAAGCTAAATTAGACAGTAATTTTTTTAGTGCTTTACTGTATGGTTCCTTGCCACTGTGATAATCCAGTTTTGCACCTCTTTCATCTCAAAATCATTTTTATTGAGGAAAATGTTACTACTCAAGTTAAAAATTATTTTTCACTTTCTTGGAAAACCCTATTATTAGTTTCCTAAAAAGATGTGCAATATCGCTTTTTCAGAATCGTGTTCTAGCATTTATCAGCATCCAATGCACCAAAATACCTGCAATCCGTTCCATTCTCACATCACTTATGACTGATGTTTTCTAAACTTATATAAGAAGGCAAAAGGCTGTGACTGGGTGCTGTATATTTTGATTTATTTCTACCAATGCAGCCCTTGGGGTTATCCAATCCCATGACACCCTAAGGAAGTTCATTTCTGTCACACCAAAGAACATTCATGTCCAGCTCATCCCAGTGTGAACTCTCACCAGCTCTTAGATCATTCACTATTAACCATTCCCTTCATCACTCTATCTCTCATTTTCATTTAAAGAACCAACTCCGCAAAATAAGGCACATCTTCTCTATTCTTGCACACCCATGAGAGGCAAGATGTAATGAACATATATGAGAAAGGGGGAAAAGCTAAGCAATAGAAGGAATAGAAATCTCTTCTGAGTCTACAAAATTCTGGTGGGTTCTGAAGTGGTGATTTTTTTTTTAGTGCAATGTTTCATAAGGCTGGTGTTAAGGCTCCTTCACTCATGCTGTGGGAGAAATGAAAATTCATATGGAAGGACAAGAAATCTATCATGCGTCATATGTTTGCAGCTGTAGGTCATTGTTTTCCCCACAACACTTAAATAGTGAAGCAGGATTGTTTGTCCTAAAGAGTATCTTTGGATATAGAATAGTCCATGGGAAATTTCCAGATGCTGAGAAATGGTGTTGGAATATTCAAACATAATTTACTGGAAGCATTTATGCTTTTTTCTGGCTCACAGCATCAAAAGTGGCATCCAAACCACCTCATCTCATCTTAAGTTTAATGCACACCTAAGTGAAAAAGGAGGCACAAAGGCAAACAAGACGGGGTCCTAACAACTAATGCAAATACAGTTTAAAGAACAGAGAGGGATTTAAAAAAAAAAAGCCAAGTACATTTTCCAAAAAAACCTGTGATTAACCAAAGATTGTCTGAAACTAACGTTAGGTTTGTCCTACAACTGTCCATGCTGGGCTTTTTTAATGATCAAGGATTGGAGTCAGTGCAAAAACCAATACTGATCACAAATTCAGATTTAAACAACACCTTTCAGGTGTGTCATGTCTTCATCCATGGTTTGAGAACTTTATCGACAAAGAAAAGAAGGCATTATCATTTGGTCTTGTATCTCTTTCCAGTCACTCAAAATCCCCATTTTAACCAAGACAGGCCTGATGGAAACTCAACACTTTCCAGGAAAAGGGCATTATAAGTGGTTAATGAATAACAACATGGACATTGTTGGCTACTCCTTCTTTGATCTCAGCTACCAATGGTCTTTTCTGCTGCGATCACAAGATGAAGGATTCATTCTCTTTGCACAACCATGCAGTAGGGAAAGATGCTATTAGTGCATATTCAAACCTACAGGAATGGTTTTGTGATGATTAAATATTGTAAAAGAACCATTTGCCTCATAACAGGTCTTCTCCCACCTTAGAAACAATAGGTGACATGCTGACCCAGATGAAGCCGAACTTTATTTATCAAATTTATTATGAACTGTAACTAAGTTAGATTCCAGCTTTGGTTTGTGAGGAGAGTTGGGGACCCAGTTTGTAGCTGTGATTATTTGTTATTACACTTTTACTAATGATCCCCCAACGATTTTAAGTAGACAAAAAATAGAATTGACAACTGACAAACAGAAGCTTTCATTTTTAGAGGGCATTATTCAAATTTGGTTATATATTTGTGATACAAGAAGTAATCTCTACATGCCACTTGGCAACTTAATACTCTTTAACTGAGAACCTTCTCCAGATGTATCATAATTGTTTACATCCTGCAGAATTACTTTTCACCTTCTAACATCTTGGTGCAAGCTTTTAGAATTTCCAGTAATATGTTAAAGCCTGCTGGCACGAGAAACTAGGTAATAAGGAATCCCAGGGGCTTTATGGTTTGATTTCTTCTGAATTAATATCTAAAGAGATAATGCTAAATAATATTTCAGTAGCAGGACAATAGATATTGAAGCACAATCCCCACTATGACATGATATTAGTATAGAGAGGATTGAGCTGAGGATGCTCTGCTCCCGCTGCCCTACACATTTAGAAGATGTAGCCCTTCTCCACTCTGCCTGGCTTCTGTAAAGACTTGTGGGAGGACAGGCAGAGGAAAGGCAAAGTAGCTTTGTCAACATTTCCTTCTGTGCCTTCTCTCCATCTCTGAACTGATTTAGAGAGAAATCCGTAAAATGTAGAAGTAACGGTCCTGGTTTTCTGCCTACATAAGTAGGGAAAATACCTTAACTTTTAAAGGTCACTGCAAGCATTTCCCTTTAAACTGTGTGAATATTGTTCCATGTATGTAGGAAGGTGAAACGAAATGTTGACTTCACCAGCCTTACTCCATTGCCTTTGAATATCTTACTTTTAACACTCTATTGAATGTTCTCTTTCTTCTTTTCTTACTTTTTTTGTTTTTTTTTTAAACAAGATAACATCAGAATCTTGCAGTAAATGTTTCTGAAAAGGTGAATTGCAGTGACCGTTATGTGACTTGTAATGACTCCTAGAGAAATTTCTACTTTTGGGAAAAAAGCTTCACTGAGGCAAATACATTCTGAAGCATGTAATCTAGTTATACAAGTGTACTGCATGTACCTACCATTTGCCCATCAAAGCTATACATTATCCTTACACTCCTGACTAAAACTATGAGCTATAAGTATAGCTATAAAAACTACGAGAAGAAAACAAAACAAAACAAAAGAAACAACACAAAGAAACAAAAACAAAAACCAAACTAAATTAAGCAAACAAAAACCCAAAAAAACCCCACAAAATAAAAAAAAAAAACAAAAAACAAACANCAAAAAAAAAAAAAAAAAAAAAAACCCAAAAAAACCCCACAAAAAAAAAAAAAAAAACAAAAAACAAACACAAACAAACAAACAAACAAAAAGAACAACCAGAAAATTTTACTTCTCTCCAAGTTAGAAAGACACATTCAGTTTCCTTTGACTTTAATGAGGGTTGCTTTTTCTGCTTTTCCAGGTAAAACACAGGTAATGGGTGAAATCAAGATTGCATTAAAGAAGGAAATGAAGACAGATGGAGAACAACTGATAGTAGAAATCCTTCAGTGCAGAAATATCACATACAAATTTAAATCTCCAGATCATCTACCAGGTATCACTAAGAAAACAGCTTCACTATACAATGCAAACATTAAGTAGGTTGTATCTTAAGTCATTTAACATCATCACCAAAATGGAAAAGAAAATTGCTTCTTAGCCAGGATGACATATTCTACAGGATTATTTTTTTGAAATGCTTCTTTTCTCCTACGACCAACTTTAATGAAAGTAAAATCATTTTGTAGAAGCAAATTAACTCTCAGAACTTAACCCTCTTTTTAATTTACATTTTATTTTTAAACATTAATCCATTTTTAACTTTAGCAAAAATTATAAATCTCTAGGTTATCAAAGAACATTTACAACTAGTAGAGGATTGTATTTTTGTGAAAAAGCTTTTTAAAAACTAAAATCTCATGTTCAAAATGATTTTTTCATACATAGATAAAGATATCAAGGTATTTTTTCCTTTAATGACAGCATAATAAACACAAAGCAATTCCTTTGGATTTAGTGGGGTAGGTCCATTTCAACACCATGTGAATGAAATTAGAGTATGACTTTGTAAAATATCATTTTTTAAAAAATTCTCCTCTGTTGAAATTTTTAACAACGATTATTTAAAAGCTTCTGTATTTAATTCATTGAACTATTCTTCCCCAGACCTGTATGTGAAGCTGTATGTTGTCAATATCTCTACCCAAAAGAGAGTAATTAAGAAGAAAACAAGGGTTTGCAGGCATGACCGAGAGCCTTCGTTCAATGAAACATTTAGATTTAGCTTGAGTCCTGCTGGGCATTCTCTTCAGGTAATTCTGCATTTTATTAAATCCTAATTTTGTATGTTGTCCGTGCTGTACTATGGGCATTTGAGTTCAATCTTCTACCCCAGTTGTTTGCTGAAAAGAGAAAACTACAAAGAAAGTAACACAGTTATATAATAATGGAAATATCAGGCTAGGGGAGACATTAAAAGATGGATTACTCCATCACACCACACTGAGGAAGGGTATTTATAGATCAAGCCCGAAAATTTTAGGCTTGATCTGTTCTTAAAATCCCCCAGAGAAGGGAGTTATACATGCCTTCCAAGAATAATTTTCTATGTATTTAGAGAGTTTAGTGCAATATCAAAATTAAATATGTCACGGTTTTAAATTAAGCTCACTTATCCTTAAGTATCCTCACAAAGAACAGCGGAAAACTGATCTGCTTTCTTTTTAATTAAAACAAAAAAAGGTTTACATTGAAAGGCTGTTATCTTAGCACTCCTCTCTACTTTTCCAGACTAAGTCAAACAAATTTCTTTGATATGCGCTTTTGCCTAAATGCCTAATCATTTTAAAATTCTCTCCAGTTCTCCAACTTCTTTAAAGCTGTGGTACCTAGAATTCAACACAATAGTCATAACCTCAGATGCTGAGAATTACTGATTATGCCAAGCCAGATATTCTCTGGTACATTTGTAATGAAGTTGGCTTTTTGTCAGTCTGTGACACACCAAATGATGCATGGAACTGGTTCAGGAATAGTCTATCTTCTGTGTTTGAGTTGCTTAGACAGAGCTGGTCATATGGCCACACCTGCTTTTTTTTAGAGAGGTTGGATTCAATTTGTTTACCTTCATTTATTTTCACATTAGGAGATACCAAGTATAAGCCATATATTCAGGCTTCCTCCGGTCAATGGAGAGGGATAAACAATTCAAGGGATATTTGCATGCCAACCTAAAAAGCCAGTGGAAGGCATTGTTGGGCATATCAGAATCTAGTTAACATACCTTTAAATCTGTCAGACCAACCTGAATAAGACAGCTACAATTTGGTGACTAAAGTTAGCCTGGATTATCTAAGAGCCTACATTGTGCTTATTGCTTGTACCATCAACATTACAGTCAAAATGGATGTTACTTACAAAACAAGACCCCCCCAAAATAGATACTGTTTTTCCTGTGTTAAGGTGTCCTAACCTCTTATTGTTCCAATAGACTCAATTAAAGGCTATTTAAGAATTGACATTTTCTGGGAAAAGCCAAAGTGATCAATAAAGTCTTGCCAAAGTTTAATTGCTCCTGTAAAAAATTTGCTTCCAGTGGTCGTTTGAAGAGGAAACTATATAGGGTAGACCAGTAGAATTCACGGGGTCCTATGGAAAAATAATCCACCAAGTTTTAAGGAGGGAAATAGTGAGGGACATAGCCATAGGAGCAGTTAGCCTGAGACTTGACAACATTTCCTTTGGAATTCTGTGATATAAAGACAAGAGCAGACTGAGGGGAGACCTCGTTGTGTTCTTCAACATCCTCCTGAGGGGAAGCAGAAGGGCAGGAACTGATCTGTTCACTGTTGTCACCAGCGACAGGACCCGAGTGAACAGCCTGAAGCTGAGTCAGGGAGGTGTAGGTTGTATGTCAGGAGGTTTTTCACCCAGAGGTTGGTTGGGCACTGGAACAGGCTCCCTAGGGAAGTGGTCACAGCACCAAGCCTGACAGAGTTCAAGGAACATTTGGACAACACTCTCAGGCACACGGTGTGATTCTTGGGGTGCCCTGCACAGGGCCAGGAGTTTGACTCTATGGTCCTGACTGATGTCTTTAAATTCAGCGTATTCTATGATTCTACAATTCTATGACATGTGCTGATGCTGCACACCAGACCTAAGAAAGATAACGAAGGCTGTAAAAGTATCCTGTAAAAGTATCAAGAAACAAGTTTTAAACAAAGAAAAAGTCTTTCTGCTTCATGAAAATTGGAGTTTGAGCTGTAAAATGTATTGCCTTTATATATTGTGAGTACTAAATATTTTCACAAAAAAAGTAACTGGAGAAAATAATTGGAGAAATTTATGGATGAAAGACATCAAATTCTGTTAAATACAAACTTACTGCCTGTGAGTCAGGAAGTCCATGGTCCACAGATCCTAGGAGATATTTTGAGAGAGTGTCACTACTTAACTGCTTCGTTCTTATTTTCTGCCTTTTTTTCTGCCCTCTGCACTCTTGGAAGCAAAATATTTGCCTGGAGAGAGCTGTAATCTGACTCAGTGCATCTGTTTTTATGTGCTCTTCAAGCTTAACAGTCGATTTGTTCCTATGGCAAAGCATGAACCTGGGTGATTTGAATGCTGAATTTGAGTGATGAACATTTAGGGCCAGAGAGATGGGCAAAGTCCAAAGGTAATTGAGGGAGAGGGAAATGAAACAAAAACAGAATTTATAGAACAAAAATGGAACTGGAAGATGATGGAAGAAAATAAAATCAGAGAAAAGGGGTAAGATGAGATCAAACATGAAAATAATAGAAGGTACAATGTAAAGAGCTATGATAACCAACCAGAGGCGGAAATTAAGACAAGAGGCTGCAGTCTAAAAACCAGCAGCAAGAGCTGTGAATATTAGCCTTTAAAATGAGGCCATGGGCTGTTGAAAGAAAAGAAAAAAAAAGGAAAAACAAATGAACAAACAAACAAAAAAAAAAAAAAGAAAAGAAAAGAAAAGAAAAGCTTGAATTGTCTGGTACAGAGTATTGGGAATAAATAAAAAAAATCCCAAAACCCTGGAGTTTAGAAACTTAGACTAGCTGATCCAGGATAACAAGCCTGGAATTTAAGGCCTGGAGCAGAGAAGAAACAAGGATGAGAGATAGACAAGCCAGAGAAGTTAGATCCTAGGGTTCCATCTGGGAGGAGTAGGGAGAAGGATCAAGGACAGAACTAAGGAAAACTTTTTTCTGTGCCAAAACTGTGGATTATCTCAGAATGAAAACATTCTGTGGAAAACGTTTTGACGGGTTTCAGACAGGCATTTTCCTCGGCCCTTGGCAGTTTTTTCCTCATTTCTCTGATTTCCCTGTTCCTTGGTAACTCACCTGGGACCCTTCTGGAAAGCACTAATCTTCTGGCTCCTGGCTCACTGCAATTAGAAATACATAATGTCCTATGTGAGGCTAATCAGAAAAACCCAGAAGAAGGAATCTCACAGATGTTCTGGTTTGGCTTTCCAGCTTCTGGGCAGTCCGTTCTTCAGCAAACACTGAAACAGGAGACCTAGAAAGCCATCAGCATTGGAGGCAGGCTACCTATTATCCTCAAGAACACATTTCTGATGAATAGAGTTTCCTATTAGCTCAGTGCCTAAGAGTTTTCCCTTCTCAAACCTGTTGACTAATAGCCATCGAGTGTCTAAGTTGTCCAGATTGCCATTTGATATCAAAACTGGACAAGGAAGTAGGAAGCCTATTCAGGAAAACCTTTGCAAATTTCTCCTCTTTTGAAATTTATTTTAAATTTTATTTGTAATGTAAAATCTGCATTTTTTACTTTGCTTTCCAAATCAGAATGGAAAAATTTCAAAAATTGTGAAGTTCTTGATTACAGGAAATTCTAGCTCTTCTACAGTTCTGTTACATTTTTACTGCCATGTGGTTTCAGCAGAGTACAAAACCCTTGTGTTCTGTCATTTTTCTTCTAGCCTAGATCTTTGAAACCAAACAAAAAGATGCCCCTTTTTCTCTCCTGCTGGTTCACACAGAGTGACAGCCTCCTCCTGTTATCAGTTGCTTCCCTTGCTTGTTGCTTGTTGAGGTGTGCTCAGTAACTGTGAATATTACAAACCTGCTGCTAATCCTGTCATGGAAATGCAAATCTTCATTACTTCTTTCTCTTTTCGAAAAACTTAGGAAGTTAATTTAAAAAACAAAACAAACAACACATCGTTGTGCTTGTTAATTCAGTTACTCAAGAGTTAAGAAATGCTAAAATTTTTCTGCACGTGTAACTATAACTCATGCCCTGAAATATACATATTATCAAATGCATTTTCTTAGAAATATGTATAACGAACCTACAGATCCACAGATTGAGACAAGTCCTTCGGAAAAGTGTATTATTTGCATGGCACAAACCTCTTTAGCTGGAAAATATGCGGTTGGATGACATTCCACAGAGAGCCTTGAACACCCAGTCTGCATCAGACTTCCACAGACTTAACAAGAATAATGATTTCACCTGCACAAAGCTTTATCTTGTAACTCAAACCTTGACCTCATGCTCATCTTTGGTAACCAGCAGGTGAACAAATTGCTCATTAACATTCAAGATTGTCATCTTCTAATTGCTATGTCTCATGACAAGGAAAGAGAAGGAGGAGAAGATTCAATTTTCACAGGGCCTTCTGTGAAGGGAAAGGTGACTATATAAAAAGTTACGGTCAATGTTTCTTTTCTGTGCGTAGCATATTTAAACTCAATATTTCTGAATCTTTCATGTTTTGCTAGTATCATGTTACTATGTACATTGATGATGATGATGATGAGGACGATAATGATTTCTTTTGGTTTGTTTTTTTTTCAATTCTTTTTTTTTCCACAGATCCTGCTTGTCTCCAATGGAGGGAAGTTTATGAAAAAGACACTGATTGGGGAAGCTTATATCTGGCTTGACAAAGTGGATCTAAGGAAAAGAATAGTAAACTGGCACAAACTGTTGGTCAGCTCCACACAAACACACTGAGCAGACCTGTCTCTTTAGGGCACAAAACATGCAGAGTCTGCTCTAAACAGCATCACTTCAAGAATATAGTTTGATATCATTGTGTTTAGCTAGTCTTTCAGAATACAAAGTAGAAAAGAGCAGTCTCTGGGCTACAAAGCACACTTAAATGAGGGCTAGTACACTTATTTTTGCTGCAAAACACAGCAAAAGGAGAAGAAAATCTGGGCCCAGAAGTTAAAGTGAGGCTGTTTGAAACGAAGACTGATACGAGGGCTCCATGTTGTTGGACTCTTTGTGAAGAGAGTAACTGTGAAGGCAATGATGAAGGCTGGAGGCAGGTGCTAACGCAGAGCTCAGCTGCAGCTGGAGGTAGTGTGATGGGAAGCGCAGTCTGGTTTTCTCTGCAACCAGAAGGAGATCATTTTATGCAAATGCACATAGGGTGACTGACTTTCCAAATCTCACTTATCAAAAGTGCAAAACTCGCTCCTCTGCACCTTAGGATCTCTGATAATTTGCTGTAGTGAGATTATGCCACTTGACACAAACTGCAAGGCGTTTGCAAGAGTGGTAATGTTATTTTACATTACTTGTTTCCTTCTTTCTTTTTCCTTCAAAAACTATGCTATGGAGAATCAGATCTGATTGTTTCATTTGTTTCTGTGTGTTAACAATGGATATAAACACTCTCCTAGAATGTAATGAATAAAATTATATAAATGGCCCATAACTTGGGATGTGGTTTTAAAGAGAAAGGACTGGTTATAAACCGCACTACATCAGAAAGAAAAAATGCTGTTTCAATGTCAGTGACACTGTACGTCACCCCACCCTTTGAGTCAGAAGGTCTAAATCAGTTTGAGATTGAAGAGACTTAAGAACTGGGACTAACGCAGTTATTTCAACCTCTCCTTACGTTTTTCAGCAACCAGTCTTGTTCTGAAACTGTAGAGAGACAATGAATTCTAGGCTATTTTGTGGGCACTTTGGAGCAGCAGCCCCACCATGCCAACATCGATCCTCTCGATGCAGGGCTCCGTATCAACACTAGTGACACACTTGAAATCTACGGGGAAGGGACAGCAGGACAGTTCCTGACTGGATGCTGCTGCATTAGAGTGAAGAATATCCTCTTGCTGTCTCAGGTGAATGTCTGAGTATAATCCACACAACAGCATGGCTTCTCAGCTAGGAAGAAAGTAAATAGGAAGGTAACTTGCAACTTTTAAGGCTGTGTCAGCACTTCCAAGCTTAAAGTCCCTCTTTCAGGGGTTTGAAGCCAAGAAGTTAGATCACTTGGGAAGAAACTACTGCTTGGCATGGCTTAGGCTGGTTGTTATCTTTTCCCTTGTACCATGTTTGAAGAAAGGAGAGCTTTTTCTCCCATTCCTAAAAGTATAGCAATCTCTTTAAAACCCAAGAATCAATGGTACTTACTCCCGTGTTACTCAGAGGTCATTTAACATTTTACAGCTTCAATAAAATGTAGCTTCCCTGGAAATATGATCTTATGACCTTTGCATACTTAAAAAGAAAATGACCAAATTTCTGCATGCCAGACATCTATTTTTCTGGCCTAAAAAAAGACTTTTTAATTTTCATTAAATTATTTAATGTACGTTGTCTTTTATTTTCTGAATATATGTAGTACACTTCCACAGGTTGTGAAAGACCAGCTGAAAATGTTCTTCTGGAAAATACTATATGCTTAAAAAAAAAAAAAAAAAAGGAAAATAAAGCTTAGGTTATTAAGCAACTGGATTGACCGTGAAAAAGCTACCCCATTCAGTCTGGTGACACTTCCCACATACAGTTTTTGGTTTCTGTTTATCAACTTAAAATATCAGCATGGAACAGGAATATGAGAAGAAACATACAAATTATATTAATGCTATACACACCAAGGAAACTTCTATTGTTCATAACCTGCTGGTAGCCTGCTTAACTTGCAAGCAGAGCAATCTTACCAAACTATTATTAGCTATCTTAAAAACACAACATCACTAACAGTGGAAGTAGGATGTGTGCTTTAATGTTGAATTTTATGCTTTCACCAGTATATGTATACCCTACATCTCATATATTTGAAGAACAGTCCTCTGGAGTTACTGTAAAAATTCTATGTTTTGATGTTGTATATGTTTTTATAAGAAAATACTTCAAAGAAAAAATCCCCGACTGAAACAAAAAATCCCATGTGGATACTTTTGACATATGTGTTGCTCTCTTGGTGGGTTATCTTGCATTCCTGATGACTATACTGTGTTTGTACTTTGAAAAAAAGACCTGCAAAAAAAAAAAAATCAGTGTGAAGTGCAAGCCATGAGGTGTGCAATTTTGTGCAAGCTGCTGGTGATTTTGTTCTTGCTAAGATTTGCTATAAAGGCAGCAAGTTGCACTGGTAGTTGCTATGGAGATTTTTGAGAGGAACGAGCAGTCTCCGGCTGCCTTACTGGAAGCCTGTAATCACCACTCTTAATTGAGAAAGTGGACAGGCGTGCTTTGCTCTCACACACATACAAATGTGGCCAGGATTTTTATTGAACAATTTTGTTGGGTGGTATAGCTGTGGCTGTAGGGAACAGCTGCCTTTGAGGCTAATCAGCTGTTGGCAACTGGTTTAATTCAAGCATCTTTGGTTCTCTGAACAACACACAAAATGTTTCTTCATGTTGAAATGGCGGTTTTGGACTCCTGTCACGAAACACAAAGAGTAGAGTTTGTGAGGAACACAGCACTGCCTTGGCCAGCTGCAGCAAGGACAGGGCTCCTTCAGCGTCACCCAGGGTGGGCGCGTGGTGGGCCCACGCACTCGGCTTTCTGAGGCAGCATCATTCAGAGGTCAGAGAATGCTACCAAAGTGTGCCAAGTTCCTTTTTTTGACCAAATTTCTAGGTTGTACTGAAATCACTCTATGCAACACAGATTCATGTTTGAAGGCATAGTTTCTTTTTTTGTTGTTTGTTTGTTTTATGAATGAAGTCAGGAAAAAAACTCTCGTGACAATGTTTTTTAAAAAAATAATCAAACAAGGACTATTAGTATTTTTTTACCGTTTTTGTATATATCTCAGTATATTTTTTTTCTTTTTTTCTCATTAATTTTTGTTTCTTTTATCTGGCCAAAAGTGCTTGGATGTGGCAACAGCTTTTATCATTTCTGAGTGATTGATTACTAATGAGTTCACACATTTCTATGATTGCTTTGAAGATACATTTTGCAGGGAGGCAGTAGCAGAGGCATTTTAACTCTTTTAATTAATAAATCTGCTGAGACAACAGAAATTGAAGCTGCTTCTTAGTTCAAGCCTTGTAGAGTGGAAACAAGCTGAAAAATGAGCAAAAGCACAGTGTGTGTGTTTACAAATGACAGGGATTGATAACATTATCATTATTATTAGTAGGCTCAAAATGAGCAGCAAAAGGCCACTTTTTTTTTCCAGGTTAAAACTAGATGTGAGAGTTTCTATGACGAATGTGGAGCTAGTTCTTTATCATTACACTTTAAAGGGATAGTATCCAGGGGCAATGAGTGCTGCTTGTTTATTATTACCCATGGTTTTACATTACATGGATCCTGTGTGGAAGAAATAAAAACCAGTTAAAGTCAGTAACAACCAATTTGTTGACTTGAACTAGCTTTAAATCACCTAGGAAATATTTGAGTTATTTTTCTGGATGCTGGATGTTTGCATGGTTATGTTGTGGGATATGGTAGCTGGTAACCAGCTGATATTGATTCATACTTTGAGAATGATGATGAAGAAAAAGAAGACATCTATTATATTGTAAGCTAGTGTAAGCCCAATAGAGATTATTTAATTAGGATTTAGTTTCATGGAGATATCATAAAGATGTTAATAGTATTTTTTTAAATCATTATTT
Source organism: Melanocharis versteri (assembly GCA_013397845.1). Taxonomy (NCBI): domain Eukaryota; kingdom Metazoa; phylum Chordata; class Aves; order Passeriformes; family Melanocharitidae; genus Melanocharis; species Melanocharis versteri. Next base: position 345,753 of record VZTG01003814.1, read on the forward strand.
AAATCATAACTGACACTATTTTTAACTAGTTTATTTTCATTGCTACAATGTCAAATGTCCCAGATTCATTATTTGAGTATATATCTAGATATGTACATACCTATGTGAATAGCAGAGAAAATTTGTGTGAGTGTAACTTATAAAGGTAATTAAACAGAGAGGAAACTTAGCATAAGTAACCACCTACATTATATTTAAACTCTAGTCCTACATACCTTGTGAATTTTCAGTACACCTGGCATGTAGGATGAATTGCTCTTTATAAATACATGTTGCCTTTAGAAGGAAAATAGAAAGAATAAGTGAAACCGGATACTCTCTCTTTAAATCATAAGAAACATTTTAATGTTTTCTATATGTTCTGTTTTATTATTTTGAAAAAATTAATAAGCAAATATATTGATGAGCTCAAAGTTATAATATATATAGATATCCATAATTAAAACTAGATGATTTGACGAGAGTCGTTTTCTTAATTTGTTACCCTGTAAATAAATATACATTTTTGTAAAACAAACTGAGTTTAAATTATTAACTCCATTTGACATCCAAGCATGTGAGTGCGTCCTTATTTGATTGTATCTTATAGATGTTCAGTGATGTGCTCAGGTGCTCAACAATGGCTGGTTAATGTGTGTGCTGTCATGCTACAGACAACGTGTACAGCAGACACAATGTTTAAAAAAATCTAAAAAACACCAAAAAACCCTGCAAAAACAACAAAAAAAGAAGAATAGTCCTTGGGCAAATGTAATGTTTCCACAGTGAATGTTGCATGCATAGGTGGTGGTTTGTTGATATTCATTTCGTTTTGAATTTCTTTTAATTTTCATTTTGCTTCCAGAATCATCAGGAAAAATGAAAACAAAACAGATTTGTTCTAAAAGTTGTAAAAACTGAAACAAAAGCAGTATGAGATTGTATAAAAATGCTTGTAAATCTGTCCCAGTTTTCACTTTATGTATAAATCCATGCCATGGTTTTGTGATTGTATACAGGATGTATCTTGAGAACTTATGCAAATTGTGCTCTATAAAGGCTGTTATCCCAGTCTGACAAATAAATATTTAAAATATCTTGTTTGGTTTCTTTTTCCTAATTAACATGAAAACCTATTTTGCTGGTTTGTATTTCCCATTTGTGGACCACAGTGGTTTTATGGTGATGCCGTGCACACTGCCTGTACTCTTCTGTCCTATTTCAGCATTAGCAGACCTCCCAGGGTATCACTCATCGCCCACACTTCATTCTGAAATAAAGAATGGTTCATTCATCAGAACTTTGTTCCACGCAAGTCAGAACCAGAATCACATTCAGCTTGTTGATATCTTCATACAGTTTCATCTCTGGCATCCTATATAGGCAACAAATATATGTGCATACATCAGTAGTCTTGGAATATCCAGGCGGTTGTTTCCTCAATGTGAAGAAAAGGTGAATTAAAAATGTAGCTTAACTCTGTATCCTTGTAAGTTCCTGATGGAGACATAATAAGAAAGAATTTGATAAACCCTAGAAGGATTTTCTCTGGCTCTTTCCTCCAGCAGAAAGAAGGTTTCCAGGAACAATATATTTTAGACTTTATTATAAACAAGAAATCATTTTCTTTAAACAATCATTTTTGTAGTACTGAATTTTACCTGACTAGTAGAACATCAGTGATGCTTTCCCATTGAGATTGTATTTTTGAGCCATGTCTAGATCTATATTCATTATATTTGCACAGTTTTCCTATTTGATACAAATAATAACAAAAACAAAAACCAAAACAAACAAAAACAAAACAAACAAAACCAAAACCACAACGAAAACACACCAAAAACCAAAAGAATCAAAAAAACCACATGGTCCCTAAGCAAAATAAATTGTTTCAGCCTGGCATCTGAACATATGGACTGGAATTTTCTTCTGTGAGTTGATGCCTTTTTCTCAAAAAATAATGTAATGATAAATAGGCAACAACTTTGAGGATGCCTCAAGAACAGAGGTACCCTTTTTCACGTTAGCCAATTTGCTACAGCACTGACACGGGCTGACTTCTATTAATGCCCATCAGGAAAGAAACTCGTCTTCCCAGTGCCTGCCTCAATCACTAAGGTATGAATTCAAGGTACTTTGGGTACCTCTCTCTGAGAAAATAGTTATGACTACGACAAACACTTCACCCACACTCAGCCCAAGTTTTCTGCATCCTCTTTTATTTTGGTGAGGAAGCTCCTGCTCAGCATACTGGCCCTCTGGAAATGGTTAGAAAGCATTTCTGAAGTGTTAAGGGAGAGAGAGCCTACTGGAATTATCTGCTGTGGAAGTTGTAGGTTTATCTGAATCTTGCTCCAGCAAACTAGTTTACAGAGAGAAAATCCCAGTATCCCTTCACAGAAACAGAGAGAATGATTAAATAATATGCTTCTTTTTAAGCCATTAAAACATATTTAACAAAAATATGTGTTTACTTACCCAGAGCACTCAACAAAGTGCAAAGTATGCATGAGCTATTTCCTCACATTGCTATTTGTGGGGTTTAATTTAGAAGCTAAAGTGTGAAACTGGGAATTGGGAAGTTCATGGAATGTTTTTTAAAATAGGCTGGACTTAAAGTTCGTATAGAGAGAAGTGACTGAAAAAAATACATAGAGTTAGATGATTTATCTATATCAGCATAGCTAAAATGGTATATTTGTTTGCAGACAAGGACTCAGACACTGTAGGTCTGACAGAAGGATAGGCTCTAATTTGAACAGGTTGGTCATTTTGCTGCAATAGAGTGGCTATTACTTTGACCTTTCCAAATTATCTATATTGCTGTGTCCTTCAGAATTTCACTTACTGTATCAGGATCTGTAGGTGATACAATATCAGGTAAGATTTTAAAGCACAGGGGGAAAAGCAAAATATAATCTTTTTCTCAGCACAGACTGTCAAATCTCAGAAAGTTCTTGGTATTTGCAGTTCAGCAGCCGCAGCTAAGATAAAGATAGCAGACACTGACAGCATACTGGGAGCTGGGATCAAAACAATGTTGGTAGGGTCCTTGCTGTCTAGAGGAGCCTTGACAGTCAGGAGAAATGAGCTGATGGGAAACTCATGCAGTTCAAAAAGGCAGATGTGAAGTCCTACATCTGAGATTAAATAATCCAATGCAGCAGGCTGGGGCCAACTGTGTGCCAAAATAAAGTCAGGCTGCAGTGCAGGACTTCAGTGGGGCAAAGGCACAGAGATCCAAGCTGCTGCACAGCCCTACATCATCTCTCCTGCTTAAGGAGCCTTTGAGCCAAAAAGAAACAGACTGTGGGACAGTCAACTACAAGTGGGATGAAAAAGTCAAGCAGACCAAGAAGAGCTGCAACATTGTGGTGAAAGTGGAACAGAACTAGTGCAGGGCCAAAACCTCCTATAGTCCTCTTTTTTATGAGACAAGGTACAATATTTAAGCAAGACACAAAGGCACACCGACTGAAAGTTCTCCAAAACTTTCTAGAAGTGGTCTTTTCACTGTATTGTGAGTCTAACTGCTCTTATACATAGAAAGTCCTTGATTAATTTATTCCTTATGAATAAGAAATATTGCAATGCATTATTAACTTGATTTTTGAATTTATTGCATGTACATATGCTTAATGAAAACCACTAGTGCTTTTGTTTAATAATTCAGATCTCCAGTTCATCATACAAACATGAAAAATTGAGGATTTAAGGGCTTTGCAGATGATTTTAGACAAATGCAAATGCTACAGGGAGGAGCTCTAATGTCTTGTATACACAATTGCTTCTTCCGTATGTAATCTAAATTATTTTTTCTTGATTGATATTTTAAAATAAAGAGGTATCAAAATTGTATACTTATAGACTTTTTTTTTTATGGTGATGGACAGAGGCCATTTGAAAGTAAGTCCTGATAATGCAAAGAAATTTCTGTATCTTTATGAAAATACAAGGGAAATTCTGATTTCTCAGGAAATTACTTCTTGCCAATTTTCAAGAACAATAAAAAATATTATAAATATTCACCATCTGTTTCATCAACTCAATCTGCAGATAGTAGGGAAATGTTATTCCTTTTTTTTAAAAGGTGAGGAGCTGAAGCACAAGAAAGTTACAAGCCTCTTTGCTTGTACTTCTACTTTTGTTTTCATGTTACCATGATTTGCTCATCTCTCCTTTGTAAATTATAGGCCTTATTCAGTCTCTTCCTCTAAGAGGAAATCAAATAAAGGAAAATCACATTTCAACTCTGTGTTCTGAAAATCAAATTAATAAAACCTGGAATAATTTTGTATATCTAAAGAGAGAAGGTCAGAACAGAAGCTACAACTAAAGGGCAATAAGCAGTTGCTTTGACAGCAAGCGTCTGGAGCTTTCATGTTGTTTTTGAAGCAAATTTGGGCTGAACACTTTTGGGCAACTGCTCAGAGCCACAATCTCTCCTCTAGTTCACTATGGTATTACCAGGGTCATTTTCATGGCTTTGAGAATTTGGAGATTTTGCAACCTGGGGGCACTTCATTCTTGCTTCATCCTAGGCATTCAGAAGATGTAATAAAAAAAATTACCTTCCTGAAAGCTAAAACTCACTTTGTTAGAATTATATTCTGTTCCCAATCTCATCTAGCAAGACTTCAGGGCACAGTAGAATTTAGTCTTGTTTTCTTCTTTTCATTATTGTATTATAGATAAAAAGATGCTGGCATGCAAACTCTTCAACAGCTGTCTCTACCAGAGTTCATTTGATGTCATCTTTATTCAGCTAATATGGGTGGTTTCTGCTCTGTTGCTCAACAGAGTTTTTCTTTCTAGTTGTGGTGTGTATATCACACAGATGGGATCCCCTCACCTAGTTCATTCCTTGTCTCCTGCAACCATATGATGATGGCTCTCAGCTCCTTAGCCTGGATTAACTCTATATTCAAGCACAGAAGGGTAGCACAGCCTTAGAGGCCTGCATTGGAGGTATTTAAATTTAGGTAATATAAATAAGTCTTAACTATCATCACAAAATTTCAAGCCAATGAGCTTTCAGTTTTAGGAGTAAAAACAGTGCCTAGTAAGCACAAAAGAGTGATGTGGTTTAATGAAAACAGATCCTGTACGTAGTTTGAAATCCCTTGTTCATGACATATAAACCAATCAATACTCTATGTTTCTGCTTTAAGAAAAAAAAACCACAGAGCTACAGACTGACTTTTCTTAACATCACTCACAGAAAAAAGGATTGATCTGAGCTCTTCAGGGCATTGCGGTAACATCTAAAGTTATCTGAAATTAATCTCTTTTTCTTGTTTTCCTTAAATGCCAGACTTTCTCTGATAAGCAATTGTATGGATTGTCAATAACTCTCGTCATATTTCAAACCATCTAGTATAATAAAAAGACATAAGACATGTACAGCATGCACTCTAATAGCTCAGAAACACACAAAAATTAAACAGGCAATTTATTTTAATGTGCTTTCAGATACAGCACAAAAAAATATTTTTAAATGACTGAATATTGACAGTCCTGGAATCAGTGTTCCCATAAAAAATCATATTGTTGAATTACTTTCTTCTAAAAAATAGGCAGTGCATGTATGCCAAGGAAACGTGGCTTAAGTCCCTGAAAGAGCAGTGTCTGGTGATGTGGTTCACAGCAACATTTGCATACAGATCCACATGAGAACAGTAAAGCAAGTCTCTTCCTTCTTAATGATGTGTTAGAGGGGAAAAAAGTAGCCTGTATACATTAAAAGCTTGTTGAAATCAATAAACACACTTCAAAATTACGTAAGGTTTTCTTGAGTAAAGGCTAGTGTTTGGTGCAAGAGCTCTTTTCTCATTCCTACCACAATGCTTATAAAGATCTTTAAGTTCAACACAGTTTTACAGACTATGTTGTTTTACTGCCATGAGGCTTCTCAAAAGTGTTAGTGAGAGTGAAATTAGGGTTATCATTATCATTAAGCTTATTTTATACAGCTTGGTATGATCAACACAAGGAGTAAATGTTTGAGGGCATAATAAATCAATGCACCCACATAGAACTCCAAAGGGCAACATTAATCATTATAATAAGCTCTCAAAGGCAAGGCTTTATCACATAATATCATCAGTTTAATAATGAAGTAGTTGTTAGTATATAGGTCAACATAAGAGTCAAAAGAAACAGAAAAAAATCTTTGTACTGTTAATGAAGGAGCAATGTAACAATATTATAAAATCTGATGCCCCTGGGAAAACGATTCCTTGTATCCCTTCACTACCTTGAAAAAGTTTTATGGACACATCTTTGTACATGTTCCAGATAGAAGAAATAATTTCTGTTAAACATTTGTTTTGTTTTGTTTTTTTTTACAAAAGTGCTCAGCATTTGTGAAAAGAACATCAAGTGTTGAAAGGTTCAAACCGACACTTTCAGTTTTTAATATCACTGACGGATGCTAATGCAGAAAGTGAAAATAATCACCAGTGTTTTCTATTTTTCTGAGGCTCCTAATAACATTCCTGCTATAGCAACCTCAAGTAACCATATCAAGCAGCAGAATTTTTGCCAGTGCTGTCTGACTTCATTTAAGATCTGATGTGTCCAAGTTCCCTCTGATTCAGCACTGTGCTGTCACCTTACTGCGTGGGGAGGTTGAAGAAGAAAACACACACACACACACATGCCCACACACCTGCTTAAAATTCTGATATCCTTAACCTAGTTACACAGTGAAAGATAACACTTTGGAGATGACTGCTGAGTTACAGCAAAATATTGGGAATGACAAATAAAAGAGAAACTGTTCTTCTCTGCTGGAGGAGAAGAAGGACAAGGAAGAGGAGGAGGAGGAGGACCTGCTGCACATACCCAACAGCACCGCTCAGGTGTAGCATCCTTAACCAGAGAAACAGGAGTGGAGTGATCCTGCTCCCCCTCTTTTGCTTCTGCTTTCTGTTCCTGCGGGAGCTGTTGCTGCCCTTTACGCCTTCTTGTTATCCCCTTTGTGCTGTCATGCTTTATGGGGTGTTTTACATGTGGTGAGTACGTTTGTTTTTGTCTCAGCAGTGTCTGAGCCAGGTTCTGCCCATCTCTCACAGCTGCATCGCTTCAGTGAGCAGCAGTACAGCAGACAGGATTTGGATTCATGCCCTTAGGACCCCTGGTGTCATACTATGCTTGTACTCTTGAGGCCTCTGCTTATAGACAGGAGAAAAAGACAGTACCAGTGACTTGTTTTCCTTGGAATAAATCTAGTCAGTAATTACAAGTCTCTAGTGGATTCGGGCAATCTTCCAATTGCTCAAAAATTCAATCTTTGTTTTAATGACTGTGATGCACATTATGTCTACAAGCATTCAAGAAAGAATCCTAGAGCCCAGTGAGGTTCTGTGTGGATCAATATGAAGAGCTATTAAAAAAAAAAAAAAAAATTGGGAGGTTTTTTAAATAAAAAAAAAAAAAATAAAAATTGAAAAAAAATTGGGGAATGTTTTCAAATTCAAAATAAAAAAAAAAAACTCTTTATTTATTTTTTTTTAACATTGCATCTCTTGATTATCAAAGAACAGTTACTACATTTTAAAGATTAAGGCACTAAACAACAGTCTGGAGGGAGGCAGTTTATCTTTTTCGAGAGTAAAAGTTAAAAATCTTTTTCTGGTCTTAGACACATACAGTGGACTGAAAAAGAGAAGCTGGAATTGTCATGCATTCAACAACAGCTAGGCACTCATCTGAAGCGTGAAGGGTCGTGGTTCATACACCTCTTTCCTATTTGTTTCTCATGCAGGTCTGAAAAACAGGATTTTCTTCTTTGCTGACTTCAGCAGGCCCTTACCCTGCTCTGGCCCGTGCCCCAGTACTCTGCTCTGGTCTCCTGCGGGGCTGAAGGTGTGCTCAGGTGAGCATTGCTGAGTCTGAGAAGATTCTTTACACTCCTAAAGCAAAAACCTGACTCAGCAGACTGGTGTTTTCCAACCATTCCAATTTAAATTACTATTCTTTAAAGTTAAAGGTGTTTAAATAAGTTGTTGTCTACCATCCTTCACGTAGTCTAGCTCAGCATGTAATGTGCAGAGTCTGTTCACCAGGCCTCCAGGTTTGATGATTAAAGGCAGAAGCCAAGAAGAGTGGCTGAAGTGCCTTGGTTGGCTTACCCCAATGGGGCTGTGCCCACACGGCAGCTCCTCACAACCACCAGGACCAGCCACAAAGCAGCAGCACCTGTTTCAAACCTCTTGTGCCAGCAGGGCCTGTGGCATTCAAAACGTTATCCAAAATCCAGAGTAGCTGTTGAACTAATCTGTCTCAAAACCTTAACACTGCAAATTTGTTTTGTCAGAATTGAATGTTAACTCTTACTGTAAAAATTTTTGAATATTTTTGAAGAATTTACTACTTCACATCTTTACAGATGGCAGCAAAAGTAAGCAAACGTATGGAAAGTTAAGGTTTTGTGTAGAAGTTGCTGATATAGTTCTGTGTTAACCTGAACGGTAATGATAACTATATTAGATAGCTATTTTTACTTGAAAAAAAAATTGTATTAATTATTTCCAAGGTTCCCTGGTGTTCTGAGATTTAATATTACTTTTTAATCATGGTCTTGGGTCTGTGATCCATTTCCAGTATCAAATACAGTTCAGTCAGTCTTTGAAAACATTGATTCAAACTTCAAAAGAATATGAAGAATGCTGACTAGGAAAAAGCCCAGAGATAAGAGCATAAGGAATAAACAAGTGAACAAACTGTCTCAGGAGGAAAACCCAGGGGCTACATGAATCTGGAGCATTCCCCACAAATATGTGCTATCATTTTTATTTAGAAAACATCAGTTGAAGGTGAGGACAATAAGACTACCTTTTAAATATATAAATATGGTGATAAATTTAGGGGGGGGGAAAGGAATAGGAATATTTTCTAAAATTATAAACTAAAAATAAACATTAATAACAATTTTATAGTAAATTTCTTTGTGTAGGCACTTCTATTAATTTCTACATATTTAAAATATTAATAACAGTGATGTGACTACCTAGAATAACCCAGTTAAACAATTTTTATATGCTATTTAAAATAAAGTTGTAAGCTGCAGTTTTTACATATTTTACTATGATTTGTGAAATTCAGAAGTCCTAACCCTAAGTTGCATATCGGATTTTTTCCTCGACTTTTGAAGGCTGTGGATTTTAAAGCCAGCAGCAGATGGCAGCAGTGCCAGAAGCATGGCACTCAGGTTTCCCCATCAAGCATTCAGACCAGAGACAGCAAGTTTTGTAACTTGCAGTAGACTTCAGAGGGAGAAGCTACCCTGTCCAATCAGTCTGAACCTTAATTCTAACTCAAAAAATTAAACAGAAGTATAAAAATTCTTTTTTTAATAACATAAAATGTTGTGTGGAAACATGTCTTTACAAATGTTCTCTTAGCCATCTCAGTGCTGAGGAAGTGTTGGGTTTAGAGAGTAGCAAAGGCAGTGAGTAGATCTAATCCTCTAAAAACTAATTTTTTCATTAAAATCTTTGACTTCAAAATTAGCTAAAAATTCATTAGACCAAGAAGTTTGAGGCGAAGACTTAACATAAATAAGATGTAATCAATACACAAGTTTCTTTATTGTATTTCTGAGGTCCTTTGCTAGTATATAATGTTAATTATACAAGCTTAACATGTTGTGGACAGCACAAGATCTTCAGCAATGATGTCATAAAATTTGAGACCTATGATGTCTCATTTTGAAATCCTAGGCTGTGCAGCCAAAAATAACTAAAAAATCTAACCGGGACTCCTGCTGAACTGCAACTGATTTTTTTTTTTTTTTTTTTTTTTTTTTTTTTTTTTTTTTTTTAAAAAAT
>VZTG01003814.1:355653-367934 GCA_013397845.1 Melanocharis versteri
TTTTTTTAATAAATCGTTTGCATGCAAAGGGTTATTTTTTGGAAGGATTGAATGAGGCTTTAGAAATAATGTGAAAAGGTACCTTTTAAAAATTACCATTACAACATTAACTGCTTGCTAATGCTCTCATAGTCAAATCAAATGAAAAAGCAATTTTAATAGTTTTCATGAAGATACTTGACCCTGCTTTGTGTTTTTTTGCATACACCAGCTATTCTCTCTCTTCTGGCAAACCCCAGATAAAAGAGCACCTTGTTCTTGCACAGTCCTCAGACAATCCTTCAGCGTATTTGTATTCAAGTATCATCATGGCATGATAACAGACTACTGGTGTCTGCAGAGATGTGACAAAACATTGCCAGCAACCTCTGGGTCCAAAAAATCATTAACCCAAGACCAGGCCCTCATCAGTTTCTTTCTGTTAATGTACGTCTGTTATATTTTTCCTCAGATCTATAAGCAATTAAATTATGTCAGAAATGGTTTTATTAAAATTTGGTAGAATCATGCTGTTGAAGGATCCACAGGATCCAAAGAAAATTTCTGCCAGAAGGGACCTTAGAAGGTTGTGCCTTGTGTGCTCTGACTGCACTATTGAGACTAAAGCATGAAGCAGAATAGTGAGTCCTGCAGAAATCTTTATGACATCCTGGTAACACACACTTTCTAAACTCGTAACTGATTTTCTGTACCTAGTCATTGGCTGCCAGATGTGGATTTGACTCTTCCATGCTGGTATGAAGGAAGAAGAGAAGGTTTGATTCTGGAAGCAAAACGGGAAAAAGTCTATCTGTTTTCAATGAGGGATTCCACCATAGCGTTGTACACACTGCAAGTAAGAGAATGTGTTGCTCTGCACACAGACCAAAGTGCAACTGCTCCAGAAACTCTTCACAAATTCTTTACTACTTCTATTTCTGGTTTGGATTTTTTGGGGGTTTTTTTCTGTTGATGTTTGTGTTTTTTGGTTTTGTGGTTTTTGTTGTTGTTGTTGTTGTTGTTTTGTTTTGCTCTGCTTTGGTTTTGTGTGTGTGTGTGTTTTTGTTGTTTTTTTTTTTTTTTTTTTTAATTAAAAAGCTGCAAATACTATAGTTCCGCTCTTCCAGCCCTCATTAATGTACCACAGGCAATTGGGAGTTCTGGTAATTGAAATGATCTGGAGATGGGATCTTCAGGGGAAGCACACAGCTATCTTTTTTGATTGGATTTATAAATTACTTGCAAACACTCCTTTTTGCCAGGAGATGGTGCCATAGCTCCAGAAAACGTGGATATGTTGTTTCAACAGGAAAGCAGAAATACAGATTTTAACACTGCTATACAGATTTTTAAAATCTACCCGTGTAGTATTGAGCCCCAAGATTATTTCAGTTTTGAATGTTTCTTAAATTTCCCTGGTTTGAAGAGTTTGCTTGCTTGCTTTTTTGTTTTCTCTGCAGGAAACTACTCACGTGAATAATTATGTCCAGTACATAATCCAGAGTTTGGTTTCCCTGCCTTGGTTTGTTCTTTATCTTAGTTTACTTTAGTAAATGTGGAGGTTTTAAGATTTTTTAAATTACTTGATATATTTAAACTACTGGGAGATAATCTAAATACTGATAGCTGTTATGAACTGCTAGTGAAAGAACAGACAAGTATTTTGCATCGGTACATAAAAAAGGATGTTTGATAGCAGGATTAATTTGAAAACACCAAGAGAAAAAAAAAACAAAAAAAACCCAAACAAACTGATTTGGGAGTCTTAGGATCCGTCAGGAACTTCCTGCTTTGTAAATCTAGCTATGCTTCATGCCAGCATTTTTCACCAGATCAGAATGGCCCATATGAATTGAACATGCTCTGTACTTGTCCTCGTGCCTTTCATTTTATTGTTCATCTCAGAATATTTTAACATTTAAAAAACCCAAACAACCTGCTTACCTGTATTTTACAGAACTTGGGAAAAAAAAGAGACGCATTTAGTTGACATCAGTTCTGTTAGTTCCATAACGTAGCAGAATTGTAAATATTTTCCACGCGACCAATATCTGAACTTATTTTGATTTCGATTTTTGGTTTGTTGTTTAGAGCTGAGAGTTTTCTAGGATAAATTATTTTGATCATGAAAGGATCTTACGAGATCAAAGTGCTTTGTTGAACAGCTCTAGATTAAACAAACCTGTTTAAGCTCAGGCATGAGAACAGCCTGAGGAGCTGGAGCACTGCAAGGATGCTTTCCTAAGCATCCATGTGGGTCACCTGAATCCCACCTGAGCGTCAGGCTATTTACAGAGTCTGGCTACCTTTGTAGCAGGTGCCAGAGGAACCTTTTAAGACAAATCCTAGGTTTTCTACCATATGTTTGCTGACAAAGACAAACCACCAAACTGGGTACAGCATGGTCTATCTCTACTACTTCTAAACGGAAAGACTAACCAAGAATATCCTTTCCCTACCAAAACTCTAATGGCTGACTCAAATGAAATCTTACACGGAGCATATTCCAGGTTTTCTATTTCCTTCTGTCATGTGGTCCATTAGTAGGATCTACTGTCCACAGTAGCCCATAAACTTCTAGTGATATCAGCCTAAAGTTAGTTATCTGTCTACTGTATTTATTTTGCATTTTATGCCATTTTCTACTTCTGGAATGGTTTCTTCTTTCAGAATTTTTAGCCAGTGACCCAAGTCAGAAATCTAATGTATTGACAGACTTGAGGTAACAAATTCCAAATGTCTTGAAGATATCTATCCACAGACTTCTTTTAGATATTAAAAATTTCCTGTCACCTTAGAAGTGATAATTATGATTATATTCTCACAACTGACAAGAACCATATTTATGCATTACAAGTCTACTGTTCAACAAACGTTTTGTAAAAAAAAAGATAGTAATTGTCTATATTTTTAACGAAAAATTGCTAGAAATACTCAAAGGCAGTATTAAAGCTTAGCAACGCTTTTTACTGAGCTTACAAGGTGTTAGGCTTAAGGCTTCTATGACTTGTCTGCCTGGCTCGCCTTGACGAACAACTTTGTTTTAAGTTACCAGAGTTAAGTTTGGAGCTACACAGAGGTGGTCTTAAGAGTAACAAGGAGAAGAGACAAATCTAGTTTGTATGTAACACACATAAAGATCACAGCATGTAGTAAATTCAGGTGTAGTGTGGAGGTACAGAGCAATGAAGACAGAAAGGTGCAGATGGATGTCAGTAAACATTTAGAAATGGCTCCATGTTCTGCACCTGGTGGGTGATATTACAGCCTCAGTAAGGCCTGATTAATAAGCTAACAGCTTTCGTAAGGCAGAATAAGGAGAGGATTACAGACAGAGAACAAATCCTTCTGGATTTCAGGTGCTAGGAAGCCTATACTTGTACAGCTTCAGATGGAGCCTGCATGGATTTTCCCAGAGCGTGCTGTGCAAAGTGAAGCAAATCCCATCCATGGAGAGATGCTTTCCCTTGTGATCATCTGAGATGTTATATAATTTCCTTCTGAGAAAACAACTCTGTGCCTAATGGATGTTCTCAGGAGAAATGCCTTGCTGTACTGTCAGATAAAGGCAAGGCCAAGTAGGTGGTGGTACCACACGTGGCCTGCTCCAGGTCACCATCTCCTCCAACTCAGTGTCGACTACAAGGCTCCCAATATGCCTTACATAGATCCAGGCATGAGGAAGAAGAAACCATTGCCATGACAAAGGACTCCAGATGCTGGCAACTCATTACTTACCAATCCCTAAAGGAAGCTGCCAGCCTCAGTAGCCAGAGGAGCAGGGTAAGGATGAGCATCACACCTGAAAGGGGTAGAAGATAAGCACATGCATAGCAATATTAACTGTTCTATTACTACAGCTGAGAATCTGTCCGGTGTTCTAACTGTATTCCTCTTTGTCTTTACAATTAGATCTGGGCCATGAAAGAGTTGCTGCCACAGTCAACAAGGAATGACCAACAAATGTCATCTACTTAGACTTCTATAAAGCCTTCGACGTGGTCACACACACATCCTTCTCTCCGAACTGGAGACACGTGGGCAAGGAATTGGCTGGATGGATGCAGCCAGAGAATTCTGGTCAATGGCTCCATATCTAGGTGGAGGCCAGTGATGAGTGATGTCCCTGGGGGATCTGTCTTGGGACCAGTGCTCTGTAATATCTTTATCAATGACATGGTCATATCAAGTGAACTCTCAGCAGGTTTGAAGATGACATGAAGCTGAGTGGTGCAGCTGACAAAAAAGAAGGAAGGGATGCCATCCAAGAGAACCTAGAGAAACTTGAGAAGTCGACCTTAATGAGCACCTAATGAAGTTCAACAAGTCCAAGTGCAAGGTGCTGCACCTGGGTTAGCACAATTTCAGGTATGAGTACAGACCGGGAGAAGAACTCCCAGAAAGGATCCATGTGCAGAAGGACTTAGGGGTTCTCATGCATGAAAAGCTGGACATGATCCAACAAGGTGCACTTGCATCCAGAAGGCCAACCTTATCCTGGGCTGCATCATGCTGGCCAGCAGGTCGAGCCAGGTGATTCTGCTCCTCTACTCTTCCCTCTTGAGAACCCATCTGGGCTACAGTGTTCAGCTCTGGGGCCCTCGGCACAAGGAAGGTGTGGACCTGTTAGAACAAATCCAGAGGAAGCCACAAAGATGATCAGAGGGGTGGAGCATTTCCTGTGAAGACAGGCTGAGAGAGTTGGCATTATCCAGTCTGGAGAAGAGAAGGCTCCAGTACCGAAAGTAGACTTAAAAAAAAGAGGGAGAGTGACTTTTTTCAAGGGCAGCTAGTGATAGGACAAGAGGGAACAGTTTTTAACTAAAAGGGTGGTGATTTAGATTTGATGCTGGGAAAAAGTTCTTTACTCAGAGAGTGGTGAGGCACTGGAACATGTCCAGAGAATCTGTAGATGCCCCATCCCTGGAAGCGTTCAAGACCAGGTTGGATTGGGCTTTCAGCAACCTGGTCTAGTGGAAGATGTCCCTGTCCATGGCAGGGGGTTGGAACCTGGTGATATTTAAGGCCCCTTCAAACTCAAACCATCCTATGATTCTATGATAATAATAATTAAACTTTTAAGATTTTGTTTACACAAGTAAAAATTTCCTGGCTTTATATAAATTTAATGTGTGCTTCTCCTTTGCCGCTAAACAAGATTTTGAATTTAATGCAGTCTACATCTGAATGAATCATGGGATGACACCTCTGAAGCTTGATTCAAGTGTGAGTAAGGATCTGGATTTCTCTCCTTTGTTCCAGGCATTGCAGCTCTCTCACCTCCCCACAGCTGAAGTGGTGAAGGTCCAGCTCCTTTCTAAACCTTGCGGACTGACAGAGGCAAAACTCTGTTGCTTGCCATTCTCCATGTATTAGCTCAAATGTTCAAGTCTGGAGGAAAAGTTTGAATAGCACTTCTCCTTCCATGATACAGCATTTCTGTTCTCTCAGTATCTATCAGTGTGAGCCGATGCAATTTTTTGTGTACTGGAGATTGTCTACAACATCTCAACTCCTTCTGGGTATGAGCACTCCAAAACATCTGTAAGAGGCTATATAACAAAGATTAATATTTCTAAAGAAGTTAAATTACTTTATTTCTGATCTCTAAGACTTTATCCTAAGAGGAAACAGAAAAATCATATTTTTTCAGTGATGTTGGAAGCTAATATTCAGAATTCTACTGGATGCACAAAAAGCAAACTCGGTATTGTTATTGCTTTTAGGACATGCTCTTATTTTCCTCTCCTCTACTAAACTATTACAGAAATTATCCAGAAGATAACTACCTTGTTATATTTATTTATTTATCTCTCTTTCCCTGCTCCCTGGCCCTTTTCCTCTTAGAATATACATTCTGCTTCACAATAATCAAACACCTTTTCTCTCAGAGATGACCTTACCAATACCTGACTGCCTGAACAAATGTTTTCAATTTCTGCTTAGCTTTAAAATGCACCAAGCCTATCTTAAACCTGAACAGGGGCTTTGACACTCAAAATTTTGCTTGATTTTTTCCAGCTATACTGAGCACTCTGATGAGACATATTATTTCACATTGAAAAAATGTTTTTGCTTGGCAATAAATGTCAGCAATGCTATCTCGATGAATTACTTCATCTCTCTATGGAAACTGAGGTTTCATCAAAGGAGTTTATAAATTGTTCTGCTTTGGCTCATAAGCTGAAGGATTCTTACTGTTTTGTTTGTGTGAAGAAGGCACATGGTATTTACTGAGTCGTGATTCAGTCCTGAGATTCGATGAGTTCATGAGTCATTCACACCTGGTATTTAGATGCCTCTAAGGTAAATCTTTTCCACTCCGAATTCATTACATGTTGATTTTGATTTGGCTGCTAAGCCTGTTTCTAGCACTACATCACTTCTAGTAAATTGTCCCTCAAACAAACAAATATGCAACACATTGCCTGTTATTAAAATGTCTTGTATATAATATTAATCTGCAATTTTTTTTTTTTATAACACTTGAATTTCTTAGTTCATTCTTGTATCTTTTTCAAGGATAAAAATCTCCAAATTTGGATTTTTTTTCCATCTCAAGGACAAAAGAAAGATAGTTTCAATGGACTCAAACACGTCTGCTGGTGTAAAACAATAGATGTTTATCAGCTTTCAGTCCTTCACCTCGTCTATACCATGATCCCAGGACTAGGTTAATAGCAGAGGAACTGACAGTATGAGTATGGGGTAATACCACTTTTTCTTGGGGAATGGCAGAAATCTCAACTCCTGTATATTGTTCACTAAAGCAATGCAGTCCCAAGAGCTGGGGACAACCTGACTTGGGCACAGCAGAGACAACATGTATCATGTACTAATTACATGTGAAACACCCCATAAAGCATGAAAGCACAAAGAGGATAAAAATAAGGTATAAAGGACAATCACAGCCCCTGCAGGAACAAGGGCAGAAGTAGAAAAGAGAGAGCAGAATTCCTCCAGCCCCTCTTCCCTAGGTAAGGATGTTGCACCTGGGCAGTGCTGTTGGGTATCTCAGCAGGTCCTCCTCTTCTGGTAGACAAAGTTCTCCTCTTCTATTTGCCATTCATCACATTTTGCAGCTCAGCACTCATCTCTGATGTGTTGTCTATTACTGCGTAATTAGGTTAAGTATATTCAGAATTTCAAGCAGGTTTATGGGGGTCTGTGCAGTTGTTTGTGTTTTCTCCTCTGGCTTCCCTGTATAGTAAGGTGATTGGTACTGCAGCCCAGAGACAACAAACTTGGACGCAATAGTTCATAGAATCATAGAATAAACTGAATTGGAAGGGACCCACTAGAACCAACAAAGTCCAACTCCTGGCGCCGCACAGGACAGCCCCAGCACGGGGGGCTGAGAGTGTTGTCCAAACACTTCCTGAGCTCTGTCAGGTTTGGTGCTGTGACCACTGCCCTGGGCACCCTGTTCCAGTGCCCAAACCACCTTTGGGTGACCAACCTTTTCCTAATATCCAACTTAAACCTGTCCTGACACAACTTCAGTCCATTCTCTTGGGTCCTGTCACTGGTCGCCCTGCTTCTCCTCACGAGGAAGTTGCAGACTGTGATGAGGTCTCCCCACAGCCTCCTCTTCTCCAGGCTGAACAGACCAAGTGACCTCAGTTACTCCTTGTATGGCCTCAGTGCAGATCGAAGTGGGATAATTTGTCCCCTGACCATTCTGTGATGCTGGGCTTGAAGCACCCCAGGATACTCCTTTCTATCCTTTTCACTACAGGTGTACAAACAGCAACACCTTCACTGATAATTAGTTTCTCTACTGACAGCAGCAGGTTGTTTCTTCTTTCTGTCTCTCTACCTTTGTACCCATATAGCTGCATGCAGTATACAGCACTTACCAAGCACTTCATGAGCCATTTATCCTTTCAAACTGTTATTTTTCTTCTAAAGAACAAGTTTCATATTTTGTTAATACACTTGGAGACCTTCTCAGTGACTTTATGCAAGTTTTCCTTTGAGCTATGACTTCCTTCTTTTAACACAATAACACTCGAAGGATTTTTTCATTAAAAACATGTTAGGGAATTTCTAATAACATTTATTCCCGTCCAGGCTTTTGAGACATCTAGAAATACAGACCTTCTCAAGTTTCTGAAGAAAATTGAACTAAAAGTTACATGAAGTGATACTAAGTATGGAAATGCACCTACTGGCGTCTCCAGCTGGTCATTAACCAGCTCCACAGATAAGATTTTTAAATCTGTAACATTAAATTATATAAACTGAATCTAGTAAACAAAATGAGGACTAATTTAGGCAATGAGGATACTGTAAACATCCAGCTTACATTGAAAAACACTTATGAGATATTATATTATAGGACTAGTCCGTGAAGTTCCATTTTTGCCATTTCAAACCATACCAACTATCAATTTACATAGATATTTATCACCTTAGAAGTTTTGATAAAGGGTTAAACACTTCATTTGTTCGAATTCTTCAGGCTGTATCCCTCAAAGTAAAGCAAGGATTTAATTCACGCTAGTCACATTTTTCTGAAGCAGCTCTTTTTACCAGGCTGCAGTGCAATCATACTTACAGAAAATAGGGCCAGATGTCAGTGGGAAGGTTCTTATTGATTTTGGTGAAAACTGGAAAACTGGAGAATGAAATGTGGGACCAACAAAGCTATGGCAATTGATAAGTCAGATTGTCACCTAATGGGACTATAATTGCCTATAGATCAAAGAGCTGAAGAAATATCATAGCTTTTAACCCAGCCAAACATCTCAGTTAAGATTCACTTTTTCTCTCAGAAGGAAGGAACAGAAGTAATTTAGCAAATTACAAGCTGTAAATGGTTTAACTGTTCTAAGACATAAAGTGGGATGAGGAAGTGGTACACTGGGAAATCATGTGGGGAATAAAAGGATACAAGGAATTCCTGGTGTGTTTAAAGAGCTCAGTCTACAAACACAGTAATATACATGACCCTCCAATAGTTTTGTGTCCATACATCTCTCTTTCTATTTTGAAATATGTTCTTTTTTTTTTTTTTTTTTAATTACACACTGTAATTTAATTATTCATATTTCAGACACAGCAACCTTTTCCATACACTTTTTTTTTGCTGGAAACTCTAACCATAAGATTCTTTACTTTCTCAGGCTGCTTTTGTCCATGCACTACAATGTGTGCACTAGATGGCACTCAGTGCTTAATGCTCAGTTCTGTGCCCTGTCCAGCAAAGAGTTTACAGGGCCTAGTGAAGCAATTGCTGAGCTTCATGTTACCCTGAACTGATAGAATTGCTAAAGACAGAAATAGGAATTTATTACTTTGCAATTAGGTTTGTAGCAGAACGAAATGTTGAAACGGTCTTGTGTACACCAGGTTATCATGCAATGAAATAGCAATAAGAAAAATTTAAAATCTCCTAAAATTATATTGAATTACAGAAGTTTCACCAGAATTCAGGCAACAAAGTCATAATTAGAGCCACTACCAAATGGGAAAAAAGTAAAAACAAAGGAACTATGAAGAAAATATTTTCGTGGAATGTGTCATTTTTAACAGTTTAGCTGGAAAGGGAAGGCTTGAACTCCAAAGTAGACTTCAGTGCAGAAGTCTCCAGACTGTTATGTTCTTTGATATTAATATTGTTTATGTTCTGGGAAAGTATTATTAACTTTATTGATTACAATTTTCGCAAGTACAGAGCTACAATGGAGATTTAATTTTTTTAATCTTTAGAGTTTTAATATAGCTGAAAAAAATAGGTTAAGTTTTAACGCTTATTGATTTCACTTTAAAATTCTACCTTAGTTTGATTACAATCAGGATATAATTTACAACAAACCAGGAATACACAGAGTTAACGGGAGCATTTCTCTTGCTCCTTTTTGGCATTTCTGCTTGGATTATGTGTTTCTCCTTTCATACATAATCATGTTCTTTTCCAAGCACAGTAAGCCTGGGGATGCAGCCAAGTCCAGTTCCTATTATCTCCCAAACTGTGATAGTCACACAAGGAGCAAATCTCCATGATATTCTTCAAGAATAATGAAAAGTCGCATAAGAGCAGCAAAATTATCCACCTAAAATACTAAGCAGCTGTGGCACTGGCAGGGTTTTAGGAGCTGGTATCACATCAGAGCAGTGTTCTTGGCTCTCCTGCCTGTCCTTCAGACAACCACTGCGCCTCTGGCACCCAGAGATTCAAGTGCTCTCTTTAATCACTGTCAGTCGTCAAAGCCACTGCATTCTATGTGCCTGCTAAGGCTCCAATCAGCCAAGTTGGAGATAACTTTTATAACTGAGTTACAGACACAATGAAGTTTGAACCTTTTCAACTGAGATGGGATCAAAGACACCATCTAGACTGGAGTGCATAGGTGTGAGAATACTGTGAAACGCTCTGAAAAGAAATAGCAAAACTACAATCCAAGCTACCAATTCCTTTTAAAAAGGCTCTTCTAATTGGATCAAGGTTCCACCATTTTGATTTTGATTACTTGGAATGGTGACTGCTTCTCATCAGCCTCTCATGAAATATTTCTGGAAATCTGACCTGGTGCCTCTTTGAATCGAAGAGTTTTTGCAAATATCACTCTGTTACCCAGTGGAGATGGTATTGGGAACCTTCATCTGACATGTCATGAGGTAGCTATCACAAGTTTGGTGTCATAGCTTTTGCTAGATTTTTTTGTTGTTGTTGACTCTTTATCTTTCAGTAATAGTCCACACAAATAGCAGAGGAAACTTCTAGCTTTTTTATTATGAAGAAAGTTTTTCTCAGTAGGGTGTGTCCTTAATCTAAGCTGAATATCCCACAGCAAATCAATTTTTTACAAGGAAGTCTCAGTCTTTCACAGTTAAGGAGTAAGTCTAAGTGCAGGGCTCTGTGGTTTTATATAGAGTGTTTCCAGACAGAATTATTGATACCAGTTCTCCCCTTACCGTGTTTTATTACTTCTGTCCTCTTACAGCAATTTTGTTTACTCTGTTTTGTGAACCGAGAGCTCTTTACCCCACTATTATTTTGTGATGCCCTTCTGTATGCAACAGGAGAGATTCATTTTCATTTTTGCACTGTGTCAGCTTGTTCTACCTGTAAATATGATGGGAGACCTCAGCATATTTTCTATCCATGTAGCAATAACCTACTAGACTGGAAGCAGTGGAAACATCACCTTTACATTATTTTTGTTCCCTGTCAACAAACAAACGAATTATGTTCCAGTGTGTGAAATTAGACTTTTGCCATGAAGCTTTAAAAATCCCACAAGAGTAATTTGCACTGAATGCTATATTAACTATATAGTTTTCATTCTACAAACAATAAAAATTAATTTAAGATACTGTAAATCCAATTTAGATTGGTAGTACTTGCTAGTAGAAAAGAACAGATATTCCAAACAACTTTGATTGTAACTAAAAAAAATAGTTTAATATTTTCTGTTACATTGCAGTCTATAATAGCCACCCCATTAGTTACTCTAGATTATCTCCTGGCTTTTAGTGCTCACTTCCAGTTATAATGGGCACTTGTGTACTAAAGGAACGTCATTAATTTTTTGCTCAGAGTACATGTGGAGTTAATCAACAGGCCATTTAGGGGACCACAAATCGCAAGTCCTGCAGATACAGCCACCTCAGAGTGTAATAAATGAAGGAAAATGTTAGAGGAATAGTACTTCAGAAGCAATCAATATGAGAGAAAAATTTCTCATTCTCTCTGCGCTAGGATCATGGCCTCACCTTACCTTAGTGTGTGTCATATCTAGATGGATACCTACTCAGAGATTACAATCTTTTCATTATTAAGCTGCTTCTATGTTCAATTACATACAATGTTATTTTCAATCTGAATTTGTATTATTCCATCATCTTCCCTCTGAATCACCTGCATATCTGAAATTAAAAATATCAGGCCACGTTTCTTAGCTATCTGCTTCATGAAAATTAGCTTTCTGTTATCCCATATAATTCACATGAAGGTGGCAGAGAGAAAGAGGCGCCTGTGAAAAATCTATGGGAGACATTCAAATTCATCCAGTTCAGACATTCTACTCAGTTGATGGATTAGAGTAGTGGTTAAATGTCTAGCTCTTTTCCTAGGTCAACAGGACAAGGCAGACACTCTGATCAGCCTGGAGTCTGTTTTCCTAAATTTTCTTGCTGAAGAACATGGCATTATGGTGGTGGGTTTTAACATACAAGGGTTATGGAGGCACAAGAAGAGCAGGCAGATTGGACCCCGGGGTTAACATGTTGGGGTGCGCTTCCCCCACACCTTCTTGTTCCCATAAGCCCCCTGTTCCCGCCACACAGCGATGGTG
>VZTG01003814.1:368055-421608 GCA_013397845.1 Melanocharis versteri
GTGCCGCCCCTCTCACCGTTTCCCTGCCCCACGGACCCCTACACCAGAAGGTGCTGTAAGGTCTCCAAGCCTTCTTTGCTACTGAGGTGTTTAAGTGAACAGGCTTTCCTAAAGTCAGAGACAGGTGTGTAGGGAGGGACTTACAACACAGACAAGCCTTTAAAAAAAATGTTTACATTAAGTCAAATCCTAATTTCACAACAAACCCTCATTGACACACAGATGTGATAATTTTACAGAAATTAATTTATCTGAGTTAGAGTGTGATTTTCACTTAACATCCATCTCTATGACAGCACTTCTCATTACCCCCAAGATCTTATAATCTTACTTGTTCCAGGAAAACAGTTCTCAAGGTCTGGAGTACTTTAACTGTGTTAATATGATTATTTGATGGATTTTTTTGCAGGTGAAGAGGTCTTTACTCATTTCCTTGTTTTTGCAAACACTGAACGTCTGGTAGTTTCTAATGAAATCCATGAGATATTGTCTGTTTACCAGCTTTAGAAAATAAGGCTAGAATTTTAGTTAATTTGCTTAATTTTGTATTTCAAAGTCAGGTTACATATCTGTGTAACAAATGTTTATACCATTCAGCACAGTTCTAGGCTTCTTTTTAATTAATGTCATTTTTAAATTTTAATTTTAATTCCTTCTCTTTCTAAAAGTCTTCCAATTTCACCAACATTCACAGTCAGCACAAGTTTCAATACAAATGGTAAGAAAATAAAACATTACCTTTCACAAAACAAAGCAGTTGCGGCAGTTCCCCTAAAGTTATTATTGTATTCCATCATATTTATGAAGATACAGTACGCTTATGAAATATAATATAAACAGAGGCAGTTAGCAGCAAAGCAAAATAGCTCATTTTCGCTTAGCATGACAGTTTCATTACTGCCCCACACAAATTTCATAGTTGTAATAAGATCTGTAGTAAATGTGAGCCATTTTGAGTCTAAAAACACAGCATGCCTGATTTCCGTGTAGCTGCTCAAGT
The DNA here is from genome assembly GCA_013397845.1 of Melanocharis versteri. NCBI lineage: Eukaryota > Metazoa > Chordata > Aves > Passeriformes > Melanocharitidae > Melanocharis > Melanocharis versteri. The sequence continues at coordinate 369,056 of VZTG01003814.1, forward strand.
TTTGATTTTATGAATCATAATATCTTAACTTGAAATTTGCATTAAAATAATGCTAAAATGATAGAAAGGAATTGTGGGACTCAAGTTCATCTCATTTAGGTATCCTAAATGAATGATTCTTAAGATTAGAATCAATCCTCTGAAATTAGTTAGAGAGTAAGAGGAGAAAGGGAGAGGGAGAGGGAGAGGGAGGTATTTCTGAAGGGTTCAAAGAGAGATTTGGTCTGTTCAAGTTTAGGCATTTAGGTGAGGTACAGTGTCTCCTACTCCAACCAGTTAGGCACTATAACTGGGGACATTATTGCTGTGCAGCTGGAAGTGGCCTGTTTTACATAATTGCTGTGCTTATAGAAAAACAGGCAGAGTCAACTGGTCCAATAAAGGCAACCCATCCTCATACCAAAAAAAAAAAGTAATACACATTAGATTTTTGTATGAGTTCTTCATGTGTTATAGACTCTTAGGAGCCTCAGCAAATGGAGAACCCATAATGGTTCCATGAAAAACTTTCCAGCATTTTTTTTTCTGATTACTAAAATGTATTGTCTCCACCATAAGGCTATATATATGTAAGGTTATGAAACCCTATAAAATATTAAAGCTGTTCCACTATTCTCTCTCCATAATATGTGTATACATACATATATTCTGTGTTGGGACTAAGCAGAAAGTGCATGGTCCTGCTTATAGAGATTACTTATCAATTTCAAATTGTGGTTACTTTCTGAAAGAACCATCATTTCTTTCTAATGGGAAGTATGATGACTTGGTTCCATTGTGCTTTGTTACAAGGCTGGTGGAATCAAAACTCCAGCCCTATGTTTATAAATTAAAGAAGATATAAATGCTTCCTGTTACACACTGGTAAAGTTTTAGGCTAGATGTGGTTTTGGCCCATGCCATGTGAAACCCTTCTGAAATATCTGCTGGCATACTTCAGGAGTTAGTCTGGACAAAAGACACACGCAGAGATGAGGCAGCTTCAATATGGCCACCTTTTGGAAAGCCAGGTAATGGAAATGCCAAATACAGTGCCAGCTGGCTTACGTGTCAGGGAAGTGCCCTGAGCCATTTCAGCTTTCCAGTCTGCTCTCTGATATGTTTTGCCTTTTTTGGGGGCTGGGGAGTATCTGAAAAACCTAACCCAGATGTCAGTGCTCTGGATTTGGAATCCTTGGAGATAAATCCACACTCACACAAGTTTCTTTCTTTTTTTTTTTTTTTTTTAATAAAGTTGATTCATATCAACTTTTCTTGTGCCATAGGCTTTTCATTATAAAATGGGGTATTATTCCCTTATTTGACATCTCTGCATCTCTCAAGACAGATATCCCTTCCTGACTGAAAGGAGGAAGCCCTATGAGCATCCACCTGTATAATGAGGCAGATTATTTTTCAAGGTACAAATTTATCAAAAAGCTGCAACTGTGGGAATTTAATTCTCTTCTCTGGGGCAATTTTAGTAGCTGTTTCTAGTATTAAAATTAGGATCCAAAAATAACTAATGCTTTATTATGGACGACTAACCCACTATAACTAAAAATAAAAAAAATAAAAAAGGCAGACAAGATTTTTCCACAGAAATAATTGTGATTCAAAGTGGTGAAGTGGAAAACATTCTAAAGGAAAACTTGCAGCTCTGGGAGAAAACTTTTGTTCCCCTTACACCGCAATACCCCTTATGATTTCTAAGTATAAAACCAATGGGACTCTGTGTGCTGAATTATTCTTCTTTTCTCATTAAGTTTGAATTTTAATAGTGTTTTTTTTTTTCCCTGTTCTTTTATTGAGGGAGGCATTTAGAGTTGTACATTGCTTTCAGATTCATTTGACTTGGGAATACAAGCCCACCAAACTAGAAAAGTTTACAAGCTTTTCACCGGAAGCCACCAAAGACTTGGCAGTGTGATACTCATTGTGACTGCAGCATCATGCAGGGGCACGATGATAAACTTTAAAACTCTCAAAGCCACAAGCAATGACAGAGTCATATTTCAGATCTACCTCAGAAGAGTTCAGCTAGAGATTTCTAGCATGTCCTGAGTTTGAGCATCGTATGTAATGGAAGGGTTAGAATGTATGGAGCTCACAATTGTCAATGACATGGTTGAGAGCCTCTGGGTAAGAACCAAGGGACAAACAAACAGTGTGGATGTCTACTATAGACTTCCTAGCCAGGAAAATCACCACAATGAATTAGTCTTTGAGGAACTGAGGGACACTTCTGAGTCAACTGCACTTGTATAGCTGGCACAACCTGGACCAGAAGACTCCTAAAAAACCTAAATGACAACTTTATGGAATAGGTCCTAAGGAAGCCAACTCAGAAGGATGCCTTTCCTGATCTGCTGCTTGTCCACAGAGCGGAGATTGGCAGCCATCTTGGCCACAACAACCACATAGCAATTAAGTTTAAAATCTGTGTTGACAGGAGGAAAAGTGCCACCAAAACCTAGACTCTGGACATAAATACAGCAGACTTCAGGCTACTCAGAGAACTAGTGATTAAGACCCCCTGGAAAAATGCTTTTGCAAGTGCAGGGGTCCATCAGTGTGGGTTGCTTTCTAAACATCAACACCTAAGAGCACAGGAGCAGCAATTCCAAAATGTGAGAGGCCAAGCAGGTGAAGCTCGGGGTTGGCTGAACAGGGGGATCTTCTCTTGGAAGTAAGGCAGAAAAGGAAGGTGCATGCCCAGTGGGAGCAGGGTCAGGGGAAGAATACTGAGATGCTGCTTGCCGCTGTAGGGAGATAATTCATACAGCTAAAGCTCAACTGTAGTTGAAGCTTTTTAAAATTCATTTTAAGTTTTTAAAAATCATTAATAGCAAAAGGCTGTGTAGAAATAACATTGTCCTGCTACTGGATTAGGATGGTCACCTCAGAAACAGGAACAGACACAAGGCAGAGATTTTTAATGAATTCTTTGCCTCTGTCTTCAACACTTCAACACAACGGATGACAGACCAAGGGGGTTTCAGTGCCCTGAGCTGGAGGACCAGGAATGTGACAATGATCAACTCTCATGTGACTGTGAGCTTGTGTGGGATCTGCTGCTCCAGCTGGATCCCTACAAATCTATGGGGCCTGATGGGATCAATCCTAGAATCTTCAAGGGCCTGGCTAATGTCATTGCAAAACCTCTTTCACTGATTTTTGAGAAGTCTTGGGAATCTGAAGAGGTGCCAGCTGACTGGAAGCTGGTGAACATTGTCCCAATTTTCAAGAAGGGCAAGAAGGAGGACCCCAGAAACTGCAGGCCTGTGCCTCTCACTTCAGTGCCTGGTGAAGCTATGGAGAAAATTATTATGGAATGTATTGAAAAACACCTGGAGAACAACACAGTCGTTGGTCACAGCCAGCACGGCTTCATGAGAGAAAAGTCCAGCTTATCAAACCTGATTTCCTTTTATGACAAGGTTACCCCCCCCAGCTGATCACAGGAAGCTGGTTGATGTAATATTTTTGGATTTCAGTAAAGCTTCTGATAATTTCTCCCATAGTATCCTTCTGGAAAAAATGTCCAGCATAGAGCTGGATAAACACAGCATATTCATATTTGCTACTAAAATGAGGCACAGTGCTATTCTTTGAATACCCAAGAGGAAGTTTTCCATCAGCAGTTCTGTATAAACTATACACTTATTATAAATAGAGAGCCCTTCTGAAAGTGTTCACAGCTTCAAACACACTGGCAACATAACTCTGGTGACTGCAGGGAACTCAGTATACATTTGGGATGAATTTGGTCCTAGGAGTTTAAAGCTTGAAGGAAAATCTAAAGGAACTTAGGGAAATCTAGAATATTGAATGAATTCCTGATGCATATGTATTCTTTTATTGAATTGTCTCCTCCAGGGTTTATTATGGATGCATAATTTTTTGTTAGCAAAAGGTGTTCAAGATTTATATTTTTAAAGACAAAGAAAGAGCCATACCATGAAGGATTATAAAATTATCATATATATTAACCTGCTGTTGAGACAGAAATTTCAGCCAAGTTTATAAGATGGTTAAGGAGTAGTCATCTCTGCCCACTGAATTTGAAATGTTTTAGGCTTCAGTGATTATGGGTGCCTCAGGCTGTAAGATGTTCTTCCACATTCATATACATCTCACATCTCTTTGCAGGCTTGTATTCTTAGGGGATGTTGGGAGATAATGGCAACCCATCAACAAGTCCAACCAGTAGCAGCCAAAAATCTGCTGCTGACAGTGGCCATGACCAACTAATCTATCTCAGAATTAGGTCAGCTATTTTTTTACCAGCTAAACCAGACACAAGTACATCACTGAGAAGACAACAGAGAAAATCAGCCTGTGACCCTTTCATAAAAGACCATTGCAAAAAAAAAGATTTTAAATTTTTATTTTCTCTTCCAAATAAATGTCCTGCGCTCCTACACAGACACTTCAATACATAGGTATGAAAACAAGAATGAAAGCAAATATCTGACTCATAAATCTGGCTTGCTGAATGGATTTAAAAGTGCCAAATATGAAATATGTGTCCTTAAGAGAGAGTGTAATTAGCACCCAATACTGAGAATGCTGCTAACACCAGATGTTGTTCTGTTAAACATGGCTCATCATGCCCAATCTTTTCTCACATAACTTGCAAGGACCCTATCTAATTAATAACCCTATCTAAGCAGGCTGAGCTTTTAATTAAGGCAAAAAGAGTGCTTGCAAGGCATTGATCTAACAAGGTATTCAATCAAACACACTTTACTGTTTTGGTGGCCTTTGGAGAGTATTGTCTCCAGGCTGAAGTTACTTATAAGAACAGATTTTGGCTGTGAGCAGTAGATGCTGCAATAATAGAAATAAAATAATTACAAATTACTTTCAAAATCATCAGTAAGGATAAGAGAGCCAAATAATTTTACTACGTCCACTACGATGCAGAAACTAGCTGCTCATAATTTGAATGGGTGCCCTCTTTCCTGGGTGAAAAACTTGCTGGAAGGATGCCACTAGAGAGTGGTGGTAGTGGAACTAAAGCCACTTGGTGGCAGGACAGTAAAAGTATTCCCCAGGGTTCAATACTGGGGCCGGTCCTGTTTAATATCTTTATTGATTATTTGGATGAAAACTCAATAAGTTCACAGCTGGCACCCAGTCAGGTGGGATTGCTGATCTACTGGAGAGTATGAACACTGCAGAAGGATCTGAATAGGCGGGATCGATGGGCTGAGGAAAACTGTATGAGGTTTAATAGGGTGAAGCACCAGGTCATGCACTTCAATTGCAACAACCCCAGGCAGCTCTACAGGCTGGGGACAAAATGTCTGGGAAGCTGCCCTGCAGAAAGGGACTTGTGGGTCCTGGTTGACCATTGGCTAAACATGAGCCAGCAATGTGCCTGAGTGTCCAAGAAAGCCACTGTCATCCTGGCCTGTATCGAGAATAGTGTGACCAGCAGGACTGGGGAAGCGATGGTCCCTCTGAACTCAGCACTGGTGAGGCCGCACCGTAAATCCTGTATTGTTTCAGGCCTCTCACTACAAAAAGGGCATTGAAGCTCTGGAGCATGTCCAGAGAAGGGAAATGGAGTTGGCGGAGGGTCTAGAAAATAAGTCCTATGAGGAATGCATGAATGAACTTGGGTTGCCTAGCCTGGAGAAAAAGAGGCTCAGAGGGACTTCATTGCTCTCTACAACTACCTGAAAGGAGGCTGTAGTGAGGTGGGGGTCAGCCTCTTCTGTCACGTCTCAAGTGAAAGGATGAGAGGAAATGGCCTTAAATTGCACATGGGGAGGTTCAGATTTTATATTAGAAAATACATTTTCACTGAAAGAGCGGTTAGGCACTGGAATAAGTTGCCCAGGGAGGCGGTGGAATCACCATCTCTGGAAATGTTCAAGAGGTGTCTGGGTGTGGCACTTGGATATGTTTTAGGAGTGATTATGGTGGTGCTGGCTTGATGGTTGGAGTAGATGATCTTGAAATTCTCTTCCAAACTTGATGATTCTCTGATTATGTCATTCAGTGTTTTATTTTGTGATCACTGCTGTAGAGTGTTGAACATACCTTTTTTTGTGTCCAGACTTGATTTCTGTCACCCAGCATCGTACTGGAGTGCAGCAGTGCCTGCATGCCTGTTTTCACATCATCCACCTGTCTCACAATCATTTTTCCATTGATAATTCCTTCCCAGCTGCATATTCCTTTTCTTCCTCCATCCTAGCACATAGTCCCTCCCTATCCTCACTGATTTTGCCAGTGTTCCCAACTCCTTGTACCTATGCACTTCCTACACTACTTTTGCAAGAGGGAGGGCTGAAGTGGAAGTCTTCCTTTTCAGTTTTTCCACCTAAACACAGGAAGAGATGACTGATAATAAATGCATCTGCTCTCCATTCGAGTGCCCTGAGCAGAATCTATACAGCACAGTATGCAGTAGTCCTGCTAAGAGTTTGAAGAATAGTTTGTTAACTGAATGGAGGGCATCTTAATTGAATCTAAAATTCATGGAGAGTATGTTTTAAAATTTAGTAATTTGACTAAATATGATCAGCTTTAAAGCCATGATTCATACTTCTGAATTCTAAAAAATCATCTTCCTATCATTTATTAAGGCCCTGTTGCTTGAAGACACCAGAATTTTAAAAAGAAATGGGAATATTTTCTGCAAAGATCCTGGCTTGACCATATTATTGAATAAACCTTGTAATAAATATAGAAATTAAACAGCTCCTTTGTGTGCCAATACTTTATTAGTTACCACAGATTAACAGATGCTATAAATCCTGTTTAGACTTCTAGGACTCTCATTGTCATCAACCAGTTTCACCCCTTTTAGAAACAGCATGTGCTCGTCCCTGCACTCATGAGCAAAACATATGCACTGGCCTGGTATCTGTGATAATAATGAGGGAAAAAATAAGTATTAGTCCTTTAAAGAATAACATCTTCGAAGGAGAATGTTACAAAAAAGAATTGACTGAGCTTATATTGGGAATATTATACTATTGTACTGTGTCTCAAAAAAGTTAAAATGCATTCATCCTGTATAACATGAATACAGGCTTCAAATAAAAGAATTGAGCCAGATACAATAGACAAAGCTCCTGCAGGAAAGACAAATTAAAAGCAGTTTCAAATTAAAGTTTAATGGCATACTGCTTGTATTTGTGTGAATTCAGATATCCCTTACCCAGTCTAGTTCAGTTATTTTCAGTCTACCTTTAATTTTTTCTAGAGGTCATGTTTTTGCCTTAATGCTTACACTCCTCAAATGTTGTACAACAATTTTAAAACATTCATAATCCTAATATAAGATAACACTAAGTACTCACACCATGTCAAACCTGATGTACCCAATTAACATTTCCTGTTGAATGAGAACCCTTCATGACATAGACATTTAATTAAGTCTGTGAAGCATGTATATTATTCTAACAGAAAATAGGACAAAAAATAAGAGATGGAGGAGACATGGGCAATTCCACACAAGAGACACAGATTTTGATGTCCATCCTGGAGATTCAATATGGATACCACTTTGCTAACAAAGCCATTTCCATTGCTTACTAGGAATAAAAGGAATTTAAAGGGCCCTCAGCTGTTTACTGAAAAACGTAGTGTAATAATTAGTAAGCAATTATACCACAAATCTGTGTATTCCTCTTCAGATCAGTTCCTAAATGCAAAGTTTGGCCACCTTTGCCTACCCTAATAATTTTCAGTTCTCTCTAGGAAGAATATGAATTCTAATGAAACACTTAGAAAAAAACAATGAATAAATCATTGAGTTAATCCCCCTTGATAATGCATGTGCTGAAAAACTTAATTCCTAATTTCCATTGACACACACACAAAAATGAAATTTTCTTTTCATTAAAACTAAAATAGCAGATGTGAGGTGTTTTTATTAAAATTGATGGCAAGCAATAAGTTTTTAAAAGCTTCTAATGCTATATATGGTATGCAAGGTATAAGCAAATCATCCCTTTGGGATTGAGTTGTGATGCTAGTTTACCAGTGATTGTTAGTGATTAAGGTTTTATTTTCTGCATTATATTAAAAAGTGAGAAAGGTAATAGCAGCAGTAACACAACAGCTCAGGCCTTATTATCATGTTCTTTGTTCATGAAACCTACTGAATGTCATCAACAGTCATAAATATCCAGAGGCAAATGTAAAAGTAGAAAGGGAAAAATCTTAACTTTCAAATTATATAAAGAATACAGTAGAAGAAACAGTTCGTTTAATTTTGTTTGTTGTGTTCATGCTGAATATTAAACCTTATTATTTGACAGACACCAAATCCCCTCATCAAAAGAAAAACTAAGATACATATTTGCGCTGGGGTGTATGAATAAATCCATATAAAAATCAATCACAGAATCAATCATAGAATCATACAGTTCCAACTTTAAAGGGACCTCAAGGAAATAAATAGAGCTCCACAAAAAAAAGCAGTTTTACCAACATTATGCAGGGACTTGAAAGTCTAATTTGAACTTCAGCATGTCTGTGTACAGGTCATATATACATAAATAGAAAGACTGATGCTAGAGAAAATGTAAGGCTACATTAAAAAGGATTCAAGTGTTGAAACAGCCCTCAAAATCTTCCCTGGACATGTCATACTTATTATTATACCAAAATATTCACTACTATCTAAATTTTAATTTTCTTACACTTTAAGATACAGAAAACCAGCTTTGGTGCTTTGAACCTTGTGTAACCATCAGGGTATTGTCTGTTCTGGATATGTTACATAAGCTGAAGGCTATAGATATACCTAAGAAGTACCATATTGCTTTGAAAAAATCAAGACTTACAATGCGAAGGAGCAGAGCTCCACTCTCTAGCTAAAGATTTGGCAAATGTGGTAGGGGGAAAAATGTATAAACCAAAGCATTTTACAAGAGTATATGGAATAAAAACCTCTCAATTCCACTTCATTCGTATGTAAAGTTTTTATTTCAGGATAATATAATCAAGATGACAGAGTTGGCTAGTGGCAGGGTTCTGAAAGAACTCCAGATTCCTCATTTCCACTCGATTTCCTCCCTGTTGAAACACATTGCATCTTCTTCAGAAGGGCAATTGTATCATGGGGAAACAGAATTTCAGAGGCAGAACTTTCTGTCACTTCAGCAAGATGCTTCACACAGCACACTTTGATGAGCAGATAAGCATAAAGAAACATAAATTGAACATAAAATACCTGCCAGTTCATTCTTTCCTACCTAGAAATATGTCCGAATAAGTTACCTATATTTGAAATGAGGGTTTAATGAAATGAAGTGTAAAACACAAACAGATCCTCATGTCTGTGGCAAATTGAATCCTTACTGCTTTATTCCATAATGGCTTTAAAAATACTTTCAAGAATCTTTAGAAGCATATTTTAAATTATTCCCTTAAGCCTACTCAGATCTGCCTTATGATGAATGTGGGAGGTTGAGCGAGAGCAGCTTATATGCCAAGGAGCAGGAAAACCAAAATGACACAGGACAGATTTAATAATAGGAAAGAGGGTGTTAGTTACACATTCTTATGGTTTCTTTTCCCTAAGTATGTCTCATGGACCTGTTCTTATTTCTTTACACTATAGCCAAACAGACATTTTTGCAATGAAAGGAGCCTACTGGTTATAATTTGTATTCTTTTGTATCTTTTCTGGTGTCTTTATCTCTTTAAATGTCAGTTACAGGAAAAGCACTTAACCAATCACGGTATTTTAAAGATGTTTTTCCTCTGAGTTCCACAATCGGATAAATTCAATAACTGTAATGTAAAACATCATTATCTAGGTTAATTTTGCTGCCTATATCCTGGAAGTCTTGTATTCATCTAATGACTTTAAACTTGCAAGGAACAACAAGATATTTCCTTGGTCAATATAATTTTTAAAGCATGCTTGTCTTCATTGAATACTTCTATCTACAGAATGATTACAAATTAAACTGAAGTACAGATTTTCATAGACTCTGTCACAGTTCTTCAATAAGCACTTTAAAAACAATGATAATTATTTTGAACAAGTAACAAACAATTGACTGAGCAAGTGTGCTCAAGTGTTTATATTAGCACAGTTTGATTGATTCCAACACACCTTCTCAAAAGACCACATCTGCCTATCAGGACAGCTATGATCTAGGAAAAGATCAGACCTTCTGAAAACCTACACCAAGGGTATATCTCACATGCAGGTTATAAGCCAGAATCACAGAGGTGAACAACATGACATCTGAGGGATGTTGTGTTAGTGAGCTCAGAATCCAGCCTCATTGACTGCTGTCCAACGGGGATAACACACAGACCTTTTCATACCACTGAGCATTAATTAGGCTGCTACCAGTCTTCTTTGTGCTACCAGTTATAAATATTAATAACACTGAATGTTTTATTCATTTCTCTAAGTGGCAACTTTAGGATTCTTCCCATTTTGCAAGGACCTCTACAATATGTCACACCAAGATGTGCTAAATAAAAAAAAAAAAAAAAAAAAAAAAAAAAAAAAAAAAAAATCAAGGTAAAATTACTTCTACCTTTATCAGGAAGGCAAAAGGGAGTCACGTTATTGTCACCACACTGGTAACTGCACTCTATCTTCTGAGAGATAAGCTTCCTGCTGTTTAACTGCTACACACTCTTCACATCCCTTTGTTCACCACATAAAGACCAGGTTACCTTCTTGATTTTCAGTGCAATTACTCTCCAGTCAGTCCCAATTTCCCCAATATTGTCTCAGTTCTGTGTAGCCCTTTTTAATTCAGGGGTTCAGACTGCATATAGATTGCATGTACCTTTCTTTACTGTGAGACAATCTCATATAGTGGCCCATATCACAGCTTAAAACCAGGAACGAAGCAACTTATGCCCTCTCACTTTTCTTTAATATAGTAATTCCTACTCAGAAAAATCGCATTTGTATCTGATGTCTGCTTTGCACCTCTAGGATTGAATTCTTCTGATAACAGGTCATTTACCTGCTTAAAATGCTTTCTTTGGATGGTGCAAGTCATCCACTCCAGAGCGTGTTCTCTTCAGTGATTGCTGAAAAGGTTTAAAGCAGCAAGCTGAACTTTAAACATATACTTCTCGGATGCTTAAGATAGAAGCAACGGATTCCATTCAAGTTATCTGAATGTACATTTTTGTCACAGAAGGTGTCACTGGAGAGCTGATATTTCATTTCTGCTTCATCTGTACTCATGGGTCACAGCTTTTGAGCAAATTAGTCCCTCTTATTTTGCCTCATGTTTTCTTTTGAAGATAAACTCATTTCAAGATTTAGGCTTGACAGCACAGAAACCTGCAGCTCCCTCTGTAGGAGGGAATACTGCAGAATAACAAGAGACAGACAGTACTTCCAGAAAAAGAGGGACATATCACCAAAGCTAGGAAGAAGAATACTCAGGAATAGGAAAAGCACATGTTTTCTTGTAGAAAAGTCCTGTTTGTAGCTTTCAGAACAGGCTGATGGCTGCAAGGGTCTAGTAAAAGGATATTAGCCTATAAGTAGGTAACTATGACCTTGGATACAAGAGTGGGCCATAAGCAGGATTCAGAAGAGTGTTATAATACACTAAGGATATAAGCAAAATACAGAAGCCAGATTAAGGAATGAAATTTGATGAGTCTTTTTTGATGAGTCTTTCTAGTTACATCTACTTTTCTTTATGATATTGGCCATCAAGGCAATGATCCTGTTATTACAAATACTCTTGAGCTACTTGTAGGACATTCTCTCTTGGTAAGTCAAGAACATCATCCATGGTTACAAGAGGTACTACACTCTTAAAGTGAACAAAGTTTTGGATGTGCTTAGGTAAGGCAAAAAAGCAAGACAATAAGGAAAGGTAAGAAACACTTGAGGATGCCCCAATCTAGACACTTTATTCTTCTGTGATGAGAATGTTATTCAGAACATGGTAACTCAGTGGAAGTTCTCTCAGAGGTGTTTCTAAAATAACATAAAATATTTCACGTGGCTTAAATACAGGAAAATATCCTCAGATAAGAAGGTGATATTTCTTATAATCTTTAATAGAAAGACTTCAACTGTAAAGTCTCATAAAAACTAGACAGGAGAAGGAGCAATTACTCCAGAAAAACAGTTAAGATTTTGTGTTGGAATAAAGAAAGCTAGGGAAAACAGTGAGCAGCTGCTCATGATACCACAGTCAGAAAATAGTCCAATTCTCCTACTTAAGCGTTGACTACATTTGCAGAAGTCAATGGCATTACTCACACAGTTACTCACCTCTACATGACTAAGACTATGCAAATCTACCCCAGACAATGAGTATACTCAATGGTATAATTCTACTTGCACTTCACATTTCTCTGGTGAAATGTCATCCCTTTTCCCCATGAAAATCTCTCCCTTACCAAAACAACTCTATAATTTGGTGTCCATCCAAATTTTAAAGCCTATAGACAGCTAAAGACACCAAGAGCCATTCACCCATTCAATTTCTCATGACATCCCACCACTGCCAACACCCAATCCCCTGCCGTGGAGTCTCGGTAATGTCAAAGGACTGCTGAGACAAATTCAAGGAAGAGACAGAAATATCAGTTTGTCATAGACCCAGAACAATTCTCAGCCCAAATTTGAAATGAAAACATCCAAACAAACAAACAAACAAACCCTCCAAAACATGCTAAAAAAAAAAAACAAACAGAAAACCAAACACAAACAAACCAACCAAAAACCAAAACAAAACCCCTCAAAAAACCCAAAAAATAGCCCAAAAAACAAAACAAAACAAAACAAAATGCCAAACCAAAACAAAAAAACCCCACAACAAATCACACCACAACCAAAAAACAGCAACCAAATTGTTTCTCATTCTGAGATATGTGTAGATATATATATATATATATATATATATATTAAACAAACAAAAAAAGTATTTCTGAAATTTTCAGCATTAAAGACTGAAGAAAAATGCTGAGGCTCATGCTATGGCCTATAGAAAAAAGACAGATCTTCCCCAAATTGTATTTTAGGTAATATTTGGTAGGATTAACTGGAAATGTGGCAGCAATATTGCAGAGAGATGGGCACGCATTTGAGATGCACAGTTTATGCTGCCTTTGTTTACTAGATTCCCTGTGAAGCAAAAATTGGCACAAGGAAGACACATTGCTCTGATAATTTTAATTAAAGTTTGTAATGCATCAGTGGATACTTAAACCCAAATATCAATCTCATCAGCTGTTCTGCCACTACTCCTTCCCCTGAAACACACGCAGCATATGAAATGCAAAGAACTTAAGATCTAACCATAAACTTTCATCAGCTATAGAGCTGATTACAGCATTTCTTAATGGGTTAGAGCATATCCAGGAGCCCCTCTGCTATGTGCTATTGGGAGCAGAAAAGGTTAGGCTCAATCTGCCTGGATGCCCCTTCAAATATACATGATGGGAACAGAACTTTCCCAGAGCCAAGCACTTTATTCCTGTCTCCTGGCAACTGACTTAGAGTTTCCTTGAATAAATGACTAATCAAATTGTACACAGAAACTCCTGCTTGGCAAAACATTTTATAAAGAGCAGACATATCTAGATGTCATAGCAAATGTTGCCACAATCGCAAGTAGTTTATGGTTAATGCTGTGAGCAGTGCCAGAACCTCAGGATTTATGAAAGATAACACACATGCTCAGGATTGTATATCTTTCTCACTTTTCCTGTGTTCCTCCTTAAATCCACATGTTTCTCACATCCCTTAAACTTGAAGGCATGCTACCCCTTCCCTGATTCCAGTCTCTCAGCTTGCCAAATGAAAAATGCATGTTTTATTCATTCTCTGGGGTTGCAGCCCCCAGCATACTGTGTGCCACCCCAGCCTCTGTGTATGAGCATGCAAAATCAGCCCCTAATGGTTGCATTTGTAATGTCTATATAATATGCACGCACATGTGCACTATCCCCTCTTTCTCATCAGGATTTAGTCCATAGATGGTCCACACGCAGGCTGGGAACAAGAGAAAAAACAATTGAAAACTTATTTAGAGAAAAAGTTCTTGTTTATATGAAAGAAAATAAGTAGGAATTCCTCTTCTCTGTTCATCTAAACCCAGAGAAAACTGGAAAGAACACAGAAAAATACCAAAGTGCTGAAGAATTTTGTTGACATCAAAAATTATCATTTGTTCTTCCTTAAAACAATTAGACCTATTCCTGCCAGCATAATAAACCCTGGTACATCACTGGTATGAAAAACAAGGGTTCCATAATGCTTTACACAGAAGTTGAAACTATGAATAGGGTCAATATAAAGTATAAACTTTTACATTTCCCCTCTGTTCTTTTCCCTATAGACTAGCCACCAAAGCCAATGTTATCTTTTTGATACCCTGTGATTTCCCAGAGCTGTGTCTATCTATGATTGTGTTATGAATGAGTGTTTGAGATCACTTAAAAAATCATCAGCAAGGGTATCAGCAAAGGCCAGATTTAATATTAAGCAACCACAAAACAAAGTTCATTGCTGGCAAAATTCACTTTACTACTTACAGGACAGTTAATGCACATCAAGGAAAATAAGCAACAACAAAACCAAACAAAATCCAAGCAATCAAAACAGAAATGAACTCGGAACTTTCTAGGGGTGTGTGTGTATGTATGTGTTTGTGTGCGTGTGCGTTTAGGTGCGTGTGAAAAAAGGACAGGGAGGACAAGGATAAAAAGGCACACAGGCTGAAAGTCTAACAGCACTCAAACTTAGCAGTACTTTAACATACTTATACCTTAAATCTAACAATTTAACAAAGGAACAACACTTAACTTACACCTAGCTTAACTTATACCTTAAACTCAATTTATAATTTAACCTTAACAATTTAACAGAGGAATAACATTTAGCAGCATTTAACCTAACTTAAAACTGCAAAGTTATACTTAGCAACTTTGCAAAAGAACAGCAGTTAGCAACACTAAACTTAGCTTATAACTTATGTTGAGCTTAGCAACTTAGCAGAAGAACAGCATTTATCTTACCAGCATCTCAGTAAGGCTAAGTCGTAAGTCACAAGCTTACTTACAGGCCTAACTTACTGAGGCATCTAAGGTACTTAACATCTAATAAAGCAGCATTTCTCCCAGATTTGATGTAGCATATGCATGTGTTTATGCACCCAGACATAAAGAGCCAGTGAAAGTAAGGGTACCTGTGAAAAATTCCCCCCAGAGGTCAGCAAAATTCTCACTTTGGATGCCTTTGCATCTCCCAACAGGTGAAGGATAGGGCCTTGAAGAGTGAGGGTATTGGCCTCACTTGTCGTTCAGCAATCCTCCAAGTACAGCAAAATTGAGTTTGCTGGCTCTGAGAGGTGTCCCCCTCAGAGAGAGATTGCTGGCCACAGTCTGCTGCGGTCCAGAAGACCACAAAGGGTCTCATTTTGCAGCACTTTCTATAGGGTCAAAAGGGAGTGGGCTTTAGGCATAACAATGTTTCATCCTGGCCACAGGTTGGCTCCTTTGCAAGTGTGAGAACAGAGATGTTATGCCATTCAGGCAAGAAAAATATTTTCCAAGGCTGTTCATAGAGAAAACAGGAGCTTGTCAGCCATTCCTGGGAGCAGACAGTATTTCTGAAAAGCTCAGGAAGANAAAAATCATCAGCAAGGGTATCAGCAAAGGCCAGATTTAATATTAAGCAACCACAAAACAAAGTTCATTGCTGGCAAAATTCACTTTACTACTTACAGGACAGTTAATGCACATCAAGGAAAATAAGCAACAACAAAACCAAACAAAATCCAAGCAATCAAAACAGAAATGAACTCGGAACTTTCTAGGGGTGTGTGTGTATGTATGTGTTTGTGTGCGTGTGCGTTTAGGTGCGTGTGAAAAAAGGACAGGGAGGACAAGGATAAAAAGGCACACAGGCTGAAAGTCTAACAGCACTCAAACTTAGCAGTACTTTAACATACTTATACCTTAAATCTAACAATTTAACAAAGGAACAACACTTAACTTACACCTAGCTTAACTTATACCTTAAACTCAATTTATAATTTAACCTTAACAATTTAACAGAGGAATAACATTTAGCAGCATTTAACCTAACTTAAAACTGCAAAGTTATACTTAGCAACTTTGCAAAAGAACAGCAGTTAGCAACACTAAACTTAGCTTATAACTTATGTTGAGCTTAGCAACTTAGCAGAAGAACAGCATTTATCTTACCAGCATCTCAGTAAGGCTAAGTCGTAAGTCACAAGCTTACTTACAAGCCTAACTTACTGAGGCATCTAAGGTACTTAACATCTAATAAAGCAGCATTTCTCCCAGATTTGATGTAGCATATGCATGTGTTTATGCACCCAGACATAAAGAGCCAGTGAAAGTAAGGGTACCTGTGAAAAATTCCCCCCAGAGGTCAGCAAAATTCTCACTTTGGATGCCTTTGCATCTCCCAACAGGTGAAGGATAGGGCCTTGAAGAGTGAGGGTATTGGCCTCACTTGTCGTTCAGCAATCCTCCAAGTACAGCAAAATTGAGTTTGCTGGCTCTGAGAGGTGTCCCCCTCAGAGAGAGATTGCTGGCCACAGTCTGCTGCGGTCCAGAAGACCACAAAGGGTCTCATTTTGCAGCACTTTCTATAGGGTCAAAAGGGAGTGGGCTTTAGGCATAACAATGTTTCATCCTGGCCACAGGTTGGCTCCTTTGCAAGTGTGAGAACAGAGATGTTATGCCATTCAGGCAAGAAAAATATTTTCCAAGGCTGTTCATAGAGAAAACAGGAGCTTGTCAGCCATTCCTGGGAGCAGACAGTATTTCTGAAAAGCTCGGGAAGAGCTGAGCCCAGGTGCTGTTTTTCAAGGCTGAGGCCTACCAAGCATTTCTCAGATCACACTGCGGCCTGGAAAGGGTGGGGGAGGGGAGTGCACCAGCACCGATTGTTCCTCCAAAACCACAAAACCATTATGTAATCACAATGTGAAATAGATGTAGATATAGAAGAGTGATTGTAAGACAAATACACAGGTTTTAGTTGTTTAAAACTTAGCGAGCCATTAGGCATTCATTGTAAAACGTTTCATTCATTTAGTCAACCAGAGTAAATTTTGGAGTGAATATCTCTACACAAACAGCCAAGTCTTTCTGCAAACGAGGAAAGATATTGGTTTCATTCAGACCAAGAAGCACGCAAATCTTTGGAAGTTCAAGTACATCCACCATCTGAGAAAGAAACAAAATACTTGACAGAGCATTTCTCCTTGTTTTAGAAATGCTTTAGCCTCCCGTGAGATTTTCCGTAAATCTGAGTATCTGATGATTTCTTCCAGTGCAGTTTTTCAGAACAGCATATCCATGCTGAGCATGTTCCACCCCAGGAGAGTCAGAAATTCCTCAGACAGTCAGGAACTGCTCCTCCCCACCACTTCCCTGCCACCCCCCTCCCTCCTGGCAACCCCTCAAGGAATAATCTGATTTAGCATTCAGGAAATGAGAGAAAGGAAGCTGTCTGGGGATTCCAACAGTCCCAAAGGGGGTATGTATCACAACTCATTTGCAAAAGGCTATAGAGAAGGTTGCACTGCTAATATTAATGTCAGCATTTGACTACATAACTATAACATTCTGTAAATTTTATGTAATCTTACATAAATTAGAAATACAAAGATTCTTTAATTTATTTCTTTTCTAATCTCAGGCCGTTGCTATTGTGTATTTGCAGTTGTTTCAGAGGAATGACTCTTCAGTTACTTCTCCTTGGAAACCTTGTCATATATTAAGAAACCTTGTTTTAAGTAGGGTTTTCTTTTTCGTATACTGTGCATATTATTTTTTTTCCTTTTTCATCCCTTTAGCGGGTTGACCCTGGCTGGATGCCAGGTGACCACCAAGCTATTCTATCACTTCACTTCTCAGCTGAACAGGGAGAGAAAATATAAGGCTTGTGGGTCAAGATAAAAACGGAGAGATCACTCGCCAGTAACTCTCACAGATGGAAAAACTCAGGGAAATTAACCGAATTTATTACCAATCAAGTCAGAGCAGGATAATGAGAAATAAAGCCAAATCCTAAAAACATCTCCCCCCACTCGTCACTCTCTCCAGGCTCAACTTCACTAATTATTTTCTCTATCTCTTCCCCTACAGAGGCACAGGGGGACAGGTAATGGGTGCTGTAGTCAGTTCATCACATGTTGCCTCTTCTGCTCTTTCCTCCTCAGCAGGAGGACTCTCACACTCTTTCCTTCCTCCAGCAGGGCGTGCATCCCACAGACTCACAAAATATTCTGAGTTGCAAAGACCTACGAGGATCATCAAGTCCAGCTCTTAAGTGAATGGCCCGTACAGACAGTTGTCCATGACTGTGCTTCTCCAATACGAGTCTTTCCCATGGCTCTGTTTCTGTGGGAACTGCTCCAGGGTGGGTCCCCTCCCATGGGGTGCAGTCTTTCAGGAACAGGCTGCTCCAGCGCACGTCCCCTGTGAGGTCGCAAGTCCTCCTCTCTCCAGGGGTCCACAGGTTCTCCAGGGAACTGCTCCAGCTCAGGCTTCCCCCAGGGTCACAGCATCCTTCAGGCATCCACCTGCTCTGCTGTGGTGTCTGCTCCACCACAGATCTCCAGGGGCTGCAGGAGCACAGCTGCCTCGCCACGGTCTTTACCACGAGCTGCAGGGGAATCTGTATGGAGCACCTCCTACCCCTCCCTGTTCACTGCCCTTGGGGTCTGCAGGGCTGTGGCTCTCACATGCTCCCACTACTCTTTCTGATTGCAGTTGCTGTTGTGCAGCAGTTTCCTCCCTCCTCCCTGCTCTGCTGCTATCAAAACCTTGCTATGCGAACCCAATACAATCCCTATGAATGCAGATCTATTCAAAATTGCAGAGCACTTGAGCCAGAGCAGCCAGAGAGCTCCTGTCAGAGTGGGCACAATATAAAACCAAAAGAAAAGGCGTCTACCTGAGGAACAGCCAGGAACATTCTGTGGGAGTTTCTGTTTGTGGGAACAAAGCAGAAGAGAAGTGCAGGAGTGATCACTGTGTAAAATCACTGGTTGTGCACACTTGCAGTGTGGGTGGACCCCAGCACCCCATTAGCTGCTCAAGCTCAATACAGGGCAGATTACAGTCTGACAGCAGCTGTCAAGCTTAATTCAGCCAGCAAACTACTGCTAGAAAACAGACACCTTGCACAGTGGTTTCCTCAGCTCCCAACCCAGTTCCACTTGGTGGATCTTTGTGGTGCTTTAAATAATGAATCTGATTTTTCCATGCCTGATCAATTGATTAAATTTCGAGTTTCAAGTTTGATGAGATCTTCCTGTGTTTCACGAGGTCTTATTTATGTTTTCTTCCAAGGCAAAAATGTATTGTAAGGCTGGTTTATTTGCAAGGCAATGTTTAACAAAACAGTATGAGATGTAGCTGATTAAAAACCCAGCCAACAATAAAATGATTATCTTTCAGCACAGTGTGTGATACCATATGGTGACTGAGGTAGTGGGAAGAACTAATGCTTGATATGCAGCTCCAGTGATTTACGGTTACTGACTTCCTGTAGAAAATGACTGCTTCTTTCACAAAAAAACCCTAATTATCTTTAAAAGTACATGTTTGCAGAGAAAATGTATATTGATAAAGTTGCCAGTGCCGTATTCAAGTGAATTAATGATCTACAGAAAGCTCAAGAGGTAGGTGCTTTTTAAAACACCTGTCTTGACCTGTCCTGCTGACCCTGATCAGGAAATTTGCTTGAAATAACAATGAGCAGCTGTTTTAATGGGGGTTTTTTATTGTTTATTATATTTATAAACTGTGTATAATTGGACCAAATCAGGAAACATACATATGAGCAAAAATTATTCTTTTCGGTTTGCTATTTTTTATTTCTACTAATAAATCTAAAGACTTTGTAACAAAAGGTCTGTTCTTTCATAAAATCAGGGAGTTTTCTCTTCCTACAACAGAAAAAAAAAAAGAAAGAAAAAGTTAACAACCTGAAAAGCAAAGAAATAAGACCTAAAGCAGCAATCATATTTTAATGAAGAAAATTTCATGCAAAATTTTTCATTGACTTGATAGAACCACATGATTTTCCTTAAATTCATTCAAAATACCTCCTCTCTTACTGAATTATAAATCTAAAATAATGCTACTGTGTTAATAAATACCATTCTGAAAGGCAGGCACGTTAAGAACCATACTTGCAGCCTGGTAAAATTATTGGGAGCCTTTACACTCAAGTGTCTTACACCATAGATTAGATACAAACATGTCTTGTGCATAAGACATTAGATAATTTCTAGTACGTAAAAAAATCTGTCATGTGGGATATCACAGTAGGTGTTTTCATTATTCCTGTAGTTTCTGTTCAGTCCTTTCTTCTATTACATATGTATCTAATCTCTCCTTTTTATGTCCTGAATGCAGTATTATATAAGTGAATTCCTCTCAGTCAGTCAATCTCGTATTGAAAAAACTGGCTGAATCCCACAGAGGCTTGTAGTGGCTCAAATTATGTTCTTTATTTCCCTCTGAAGATGACAAGCACAACTGTCCTGTCTTCATCCTCCCAATTATTTATAGTCTCATTCCCCCTTTTCTTTTTTCCTTTCTCACAGTTATCCACATTCAACATTATTTATACACAAATTATATAAATTAGATTCTTCAATTTTTTTTCTGTACCCTAATTACTTTAAAGGCTCACCACCTTGACAGAATAAAGCTGACTGCCCTTTATCCTTGTTCTTACCATTTTTTCTCTCCAGGAAAACAGAATCATTACTTATCACAGAATTATATATTCTAATTCTTCCCCTTATCCTATGCATATTTAAGTTTGGTGATCCTATGTGGTGGCCCTGTTTTCTGTATTTTTTATAAGCTCTGATGTGGAGTCTACATAAAGAAGGAATCACACACATAGATCCTTATGTCTACAAGTGGCTGATGAAGGTCCAGTACTGCTTTAATATTAGTGTAGAACAGTGTTAAAGAAAAACAGCCTTACTGAAAATAGCAGTTGCAATGAATTTTTAGTTGAATTTAATTCAATTTTAAAACCAGCAATCATTGAACGAAGACTGAGGATATTCTAGCTGTTCATTCAACAACGCAATAACCCATATAGCTTGAGGGATAGAATGAAGGGATCTTTCTGTTAACTAGAAAAATAAAAGATCTGGAGGCTAGTCTCTTTCTTCTGCATATATGCAAATCCTTAAGATCCACTGGGAAAAGAACATGCATTAGCAGAATATCATAAATCATATGCATCTGTTTCTTTACTAACTCACTGACAAAATTGCAATAAAATGTGTAGCTTAATATAAAAATATGGTTTACTGTCTAGCTTTAACAAAAAATTGAAAATATTTGCAGAATATAAAACTATATTCTATCAATTTTTCTGAATTTGGTCTTCTTCCTAACAAAACAACATTAAAAAAATATCTGCTAACACTCCCTCAAAGGTACTATAGTAACATGGGTAATGTTATGAAAGTAACATTATCATGGAGAAGCCCCTAAGAACTCTATAAAATGAGAAGACAAGGGAATAAAAATTAGAGGGGAAATTTCAAATTTGTTTGTTTGTCTGTTTCTTGAGCGGTTAAAAAAATTGGAAAATCATAAAGAAGATAACGATCTCAGAAGACAATGGAAGGAAGGCAGATGGAGTGTCAGAGTACAGGACACTGATGTGCAGAAAACACAAAAGCTACAAGTTAGATGAAAGGATGTTTCTTCCTTCTCTAGAATATCCTTTCTCCCTTGGCAAATTTTGTTGCACAAGTGAAAGGGCCAACAAAGCAGCAAGGTCTGTAGCATCTCAATTCCATGGATTATCAGAAGATGCAACTGCATATCCTACAGAAACTGGAGGGTGTTTCTCTTGCATTGGTGTGGAATGAAAGAAAGGATAGAGGGCATGACATAGAATGAACGCTGAAAGAGACTGACAAAGTCCTGGAGCAGTTTAGCTTGGGAGAAATATCTGAAGATCATCTAGTCTAAGTGTTGGCAGGAAGAGTGGTTTACTTCAAAGATAGGTGAGATTACTTAGCATCTTTGTCAAGTTAAGTTTTGACTGTCACCAAACATGGAGATGCCACACTTCCCTAGAAAACAAGTTTCAATACTTGACCACCCTTATATGCAATCTAAACTTCTGGCAGAGGAATTTAGAATATTGCTAGGAACTGTCAAAATCAAATAAGCTGAATGAGAGGATACATTTTATTGTGTTTTATTGTATTTTGATGTATTATTAAAACAAAAACATGGATAAAACCAAAACAGAGCCTAACACACTAGTAAGACAGTATGGCTGAGCTTGTTTGATGACTTCTTTTGAATTCCATACCCTTATTGTGTAGCCTACATAATCTGGATTTGTTTGCCAAAGTAGTACATCAGGCATCCAGAAATGGTGTCCTATCTCTTCTGTGTGAGTACATCACAGCCTCACAAACATGTGGCCGGAATACAAAAAGACAGAAAAATTAGTTAATTTATCTGTTCTCTAATCCATGTATAATCTCACAATGTAGATATTTCGATCTCAGTTAGATGACTAATTTTAAGTACTTAAGTGCTTCACTAGATAAATGTGAGAAAAAGAGTACGTTATACCTTCTCATATAAATGCTCCCTGAGAAATGGATCCACAGCCACACTGGAAATGCAGTCAATGCAAGGGATTCTTATACATCACAGCCCTTTCTTACATGGTATTTTTTTGTCTGAGGGTGTTTTATTGATCTGAACATAGAAATTATAGCATCTGCTGGTTTCTGAGGTTAGGAAAAGACCTGTCACTTATGACTGCTTTACACGGATCATTTACAACTGCCTGTTGCTGTGTTTCAAAGTTCATAGAACACAGATCATTAGCTTAAATTAAAATTGCCTATGCACATATAAAAAGCATAAAGGCTAACATGATTTTGCAAAACAATAAGAATAGCACACTTAAAATGTATCACACTTGAAATATAACAGCACAATGTAACAGAAACAATCCAAAATAGTGTGAAATAGGAAACAAAGATTCCTTTTTTCAACTCTGATTTACATAATATTTTTACACAGATATATTTAAATTCCGTCAGCTATATCTTAAGCAAGAGACTACTACTGAAACCTGAGTTTACATAATAGGATTCTTAATAATTATGAATATTTTTTTCTTTTATCTCTCTTCTCATAGCTCTTGTCATTAAGAAAATTATATAAGATTATAGTTTACCATATTTGAGAAGAAGAGGTGACGTGATATAGAGGAATGCAAATTATGGTACGAACTTTAAAATAATTGTGACCTGCAGACTTGCAGAAAATGAGGAATTTTAATATAAAATCAGCAGCTGCTTGTCATTCACAAAGACGCAAATGCACAATGGACAGTCTTATTTCAACACTGCTCAATAATAAATCAACAGGCCAGACATGACTCAGAGTCTGCTCATAAATTAGTCTTCTGACATGGAACAAGGAGACACAAGGAAAAGGAAGGCAGAAAAGAGGAAAGGAGATAAATAGCAAAACCATGCCTCAAGTGGCTTTCTGCTCTATTACTCTCAGACAATTACATGAAATATTAAATACTGCAATTACTGACAAAAAGAGTGTGTTAAACAAATATGCTGTAATGGACCAAGATACTGAAATCAATAGTAGATTAGCTATAAATTGATGTGAGACCATTGTACATGCAACTTTATTCACTAAGATACAACAACGGGCCCAGAGATGATTCCCATTACACTTACAATCCCAAAATTGACAATTTTGAGAACATAAAAGTATTCCTTATTCCTATTGATGGCAATAGCAAAAACAACAACAAAAAAAAAGGCCGATTAAATTGACATAACATTAGGAATTTACATGGGCCAAACTTACATGACACGGAAATCCAACATTGCGTCTACAGTCAACACACCCAGGTCTGTCTGTTTACCACCAAGGAAACTGGTGTTTGATTTAGAGATCTCAATTAGGGGCTTGTTTTACACAGGACAAACCCAGGCCTGTTGTGCTTAGCTTATAGCTGAAGGTGATGTTGGAGGGAGGTTGGCAGCGTGCTGTCCTCTGCCTGACTCTGTTACATGCGTATCTGAAGTAGCTCAGTTAAACTCACAGATTTGGCAGATCTCAGCTTTTTAAAAAAACTTTAAGAAAAAAAACCAAAACCAACAAAAACAAACAAACAAACAAACAAAAAACCCAAAAAACACCAAAAAATTCCCCCAAACCCAAAACAACAACAACAAATCTTTTGAGGTGTTTTCTATGTATAACGACAAAGTCAATCTCCTATACATCCAGGGCAATTTACCAGATAAATGGGATTCAGCCTAAGAAATTCTGTTGATGAAACTGAGACAAAGGTCTACCACATCAACCTGTGTAATGCAAGTCTGCAAACAAAAGGAAGCAGGAGTTAGTACTGTGATTTCTGTGACTGTTAGCATTCAGCAGTTGCTAGTTCAGCAGCAAGCCAGCACCAAAGCCTATCCAGCTGCATGGTATTTTATAGCTGAAGATAGGGCTGAGTTGCAAGCTAAATAGCTATTTAAGAATCTTAAGAACCTTGTCTGCATCTTAAATGCATTTTCAGTGTCATACTAGGGAAAACTGTGAAGAGAAGAAAGAGAAGATGAGTTCCAGTAGTATAAAATTGAAACTCATAAAAATATTTTTTTAATATGTCTAGCTGAAGGAATAGGAGATTTTGGAGAATTTGGGAGTATTTTGGGATGGCATCAACACCACTGTTAAGAAATACACCTGTCCTGGCTCTGTTTCCGCATTGTGACTAAATAATGGTGGCAAATTAAGTGTTAAAAATTTAAGGAGAAAGAGATAAGAGTAAAAAAAAGAGGTATAATAGGCTCAATTAAGGATTCAGAAGCAACACAAATGAAATAATTTAAGTTTACTTTAGGAAATATGATTTTAATTGCTTTGTTAAGCCTCTGAGCATGGCCAGGATAAACAAAAAGCTTTAAATTTAGATTTAATTGGGAACTCATTAAACTGTTATGTAGCAGATTCTGTCGCTTGTGAAGTGTTTAATTTAACATCACATTTCTCAATCCAGTGTGAGCAGGAGAGACTGGTTTGGCTGGCACACTGACTGCAGACCTGCATCTAGCACTGATGACCACAAACACTATGCCAATGCAATCAGACGGCAACTGGTGGAAAAAAAATCAGGCCCACTCTACCATGCTCAAGATGTTTTCTTTTTGTGTGGGCTATAAATTGAATTGGCGTATTCCTGTCTGTTTGCCTTGGATACTTCTGTAAATCAGAGAAACTCATTGTGCTAGACCGATTCAAAGGTGATATAGTTCAATAAGGCTTTGCAGCTTCCCATATCAAAAATTTAAGGGTAGAAGTAACATCTCTTATTTTTCTAGAAGAGCTTTTATGTCTCCTGCCAGAAAGGCGAAAGGGCCTGCAGAAATGAACAGCTAGATTTGCTTTTATGCAGTGTGGACTGTAACGCACAAATAACCTACAGGTGACAATAGTGACAGTGGAGAAGGGTCAGAGGGCAGACGGTCCATCCGTGCACTCTCTAATCCCACTCCCTGAAACATTATCCAGAGGGAGCCAAAATTTTCACCCTCTTTAAGGAATTATCAAACTTTTAGCTGCAACCCCGGACTTATGCCTGTCTCAAATTCCCAATGAAATGAGAATTTGGGGTACAAATGAAATGAGAATTTGGGATACAAAAGTGTGCAGACCAGGAGGAGCAGCCCTTACCCCAGAGAGTTTAACATCTATCTGGAATTTGCATTGAAGGATAACACACGGGACATAAAAAAAAAACAGTGAAGGGAAGTCTGAGATATGAATATCTAGTTCTAAGGAGTTTCTAAATTGAAATTTGTGCTGTTAAATAAAACAAATTTTCTTAAAGGACAAATGTAGATCAGCAGGAACTCTGGAGAAAGTTCTGCTTTTCTCATTTCTCCTATCACAATTTGTTTTCTCTAGCTTTTCCTCCAGAAGTCAGACTTCATAATTTGCCCAAATCCATGGTTGACACCTTCTGTTTTTCTCCAGTTGCCTCCGACAGACCATTTTCCTTTACAATCAACACGTTTCTCGCTTACAATGAGCAACATCCAATAGCCCAACCCAAAAGAAGTCAAACAGAAAACACAGGAAGATGCACTGAAATTATCTATTTTGACCAGATTGTGGTGTCAAAAAGACAACAGCTCAGCTTCTTGCCAGAGGCAAGTACTACTTTTTCTGGCCGGCTGAGTAATTGGGTTTCAGTTGCATATGTGGGGGATTTCCAGAACATACGGTTCTGGTGGTCAACATGATGAGTCAACAGGAAGAGCGGACAAATGAGCAGGCAGCACTGCCACAGGTGAGTGCAACACCTTGGTCCTGTGCCTGCAGCTCTTCAGCTGAACAGGAACTGCAGTTGCAGGCTGCAGTGTCTGCATTCGGGCAGCTGCTCCGTGTGCTGAGCGTCCTGGTGCGGACACAGCTGGGGAGTCTGCTTGGGTGAATCACCAGGGAGAAGTGTGAGTACTGGGAAACCAAAAACAAGTCTGGAACTGGCAGCAAATAGCTGGAAATTGTCACAGGAATTAGCTATTCAAGATACAGAAGACTTAGATCAAAATTAGAGGCCTTTTATCTTATGTCTCTGCTTGTCCCTTGTCCCAGTAGATTTGTGCTGCTGGGGATCACATTGTAAAGAAATGGGATGGCACTTGTCATTATAGAATGGGTATGAACAAAACTAAGTACTGTTTATGCAATTTTTATGTTATAAAGAAGAAGTAGTAGAAACTGCTAGTTAAATTATTTATTAATTTTATCTTTTAGTATTAGTTTATCAATTACAATGAATAGAAAGTAGTGCGTTAGATCTTTTAAAAACTGAAACATGGTTGGGTTTTTTTCATTTAGCATATTTACCCTAAGAACCCATCTTGCTGTTTTCTCCATTTCTCCATGTTGCTATTCCTCCATGACAGTCCCTAGTACTTTAATCTTTCTAGACCACTGAAACAAATATTTAAATACCTGACATAGACTGTTACTCTCATCACTAAAAATTATTTCTGCCATCCAGATGACACCTAACCCAACAGCATTCTTGAAGTTTTCATACATTAATTTGCTCTATATTTTTTTTTTTCAGTTGTCAAAATAAAAATAGGTTATCAAGATAGAACTTTAAGATTTATCAAGGTTGTCACATTGAATACTAAGCTTACTCTTTTTGTGTGTTTCCCAGGTGAGTTTCAGACTGACAGGAATTAGAAGTCACTTTGCTGAAATCTTGGGATCTCCTCTCACCTCCTTAACACAATGTAGATTCATCAAGGTAGAAAATAAACTTTAGAAGGGTTAGAAAAACTGAAAAAAAACCAAACCAAATCAAACCAAACAAACAACAACAAAAAAAAACAAACCACAAAACCAAAACACACACACACAAAAACAAACACAAAAAAAGCCCCAGTAACTCAACAGTTGACAGCAGGGTGAAGAACTTCTTCGGGTCAAATCGAATCTCTTCTTTTTGATGGGTAAAGGCATGAAAAACTTGTCAGTCACACTCTTATACTAGCTGGGATAATATTATGATGCTATTTCTCCACAGAAAGCAGCTGGAAAAGTGTGATAGTCCATTTCAAATATTCTTTTTTATCTAAATATTAGAAAAATAATGATCAGTTTATAAAAAATGCAATGTTTTTCTAAGTGCAGCATTTCTAATAGTGAACCGTAGCATTGTTAGAATAATTTATTTCAAGATAAAATTATTTCCTCAGAAATTAGTGGGACTCAGTGTAATGATTGCTCCATCAAAGGGCAGTTAGACATGAATCAGATCCAGTCTTGAAAGAATGTGTCTTCTAATGAGATTTCACAGCTGTGGATGCTTCTGTAGATACTACCTAGAGATACTTAGTACAGATTCATTTGGCTTGACTTCCAGGTAGGTTCCTGTGGTTCAGATATCTCTGAAGACCATGAGGGAACATTAATCTCAATTATTTACCTGGGCTTTAATATCTGCTTTTAGGACCTACATACTGTGAGCAACATCCAGTGAAGGTATTCAAGAAGAGGAGCCTCAGTATTTTTTTTTTTTATGATGGGCCAAAGTCTTGAGGGTTTTTTAACATCCTTAAATCATATTGAAACATATTGATGGGGGGTTCAATTTGGCTCTGTTCTACTGCTTCGATCATTAGCAAGTGATTAGTACAATATAACAGACTTCCTGTATCAAGAGTCTTTGTCAAAACTTTTGGACTCATATAATATTTTGAGTTTTGTTAGGACGTAGAGCTTGTAGTATTTCCTTTCCTTCATCCAGGTGACTACCTTCAACATCCAAAAGGAGGACAATATACCTCTTTCAGACTTTTGTTTAACAGTAGAGATCCAAACACATGGATTTTCATCTCTATTAGTAATCTTGTTTACTTTTAAGATTTTCCCTGAGGTTTAACTAAAAAATACTTAAGAATTCCACAGACAGATAAAGCTCCATTGTACGACATTTGGCTGCTTATGCTACAGTTCAGAATGTTAATCAGCCTGTGCTTAATACACATTAATTCAGACTGTAAGGGGCACCAGACATATCTTCCCCTGCATACTAAAGGCTAGAATTAGCTGAGGAGTTAAGACTTCTGTGCCAAAAACATTGTCATTTCTCACACCAGTGATTTGATTAGGTCAATACATATGCACAGGTGATATCCAGAAAGGATAATGAACCCCATGAACTTCAAGAGAGGCCCTTCTTTCCTGCTTCTCTTTGACTTTTAGCTATTTCACAGTAAGTATGCTGTATAGTAAATTAACAATAAGGACTTGACTATTTTTTTCTATACTATGATATGTATTAAAGTCTCATGGTAGCATTATTTAACATTTCTTTTGGAATTACATATAAAATAAGGGAAATTTTATTCCCTTAGTTCAACATTGGCAGTAAAGAAATGGGGATACGTACAAAATCAGAGAGGAAAAGCCCACAAATATCATAATCCCAATGGATAATGCAATTAAACATGAGCTGTGTGCTTTTTCCAACCCTCCTCTCTTTCCAGAGAAAGAAATTAGAAATCTCAAAAGGCAAGAAAAGCTGTGGGAGTAATTATTCATCACTCTACAAAATTCACAGAGGAAATGCACTGCATACAGATTTCAATCATGGAATGGTCTGGAAGGGACCTTAAAGATCATCTCGTTCCAACCCCCCTCGGCATGGACAGGGGCATCTTTTGGTAGACCAGGCTTCTCAAAGTCTCATCCAAAGGGAACTGAAATGAAGAACTCGACTTACTTGAATCCTACTAAAAGTTTCCTATGTCTTTTCTATCATTTTTTGGCTTCTTACCATCATTTTACAGCTTGTTCATTATCATCAGCCATAACCCAGACAGCTACTGGGTTAAGACCTCTGGAGTACTACCCATAACAGCATTTGCTGCGTATACCAATCAATTACTTATATTTAAAGGAAAATATTATTAGAGTGATAATTTTTGCTGTCTCAGTCAAAGTGTGTTTTATAGATCTGCTACTTTGTCTGAAATATTCAGCCATGAACTACACTCTTTTTTCACTACAATTATATTTAGTGAATCAACATAAAATAACCAGACAACATCTTGCAATGATTTAAAGAGCTTTTTGCAATAGCTGTTCTATAAAATTTTAATGAGTACACACGATGTGATAGACGTTAATGTATTCTATAAAAGGCAGACAAATCTGCAGGTAATTTTTGCAGAACTTCTACAGAGTTTATTAAAAACAATATATTACTGATGCTTATGAAACTAAACAACTCCAACATCCCGCCAATATTTTATTGGTTAATAGTTTTCAAAAGTTAATTTTTGAAAGGAACAGAAAGAGAGAGAGAGAGAACAATTTAAATTCCATCCATAGTATTTCAGTTATTATCAGTATTATCGCAGAATAAAAAGCATAGCTGAAAGAGTTGGGTACTGTTCATGTACACTACTGCTGGTCACCCTCATTAAGCCCTAAAAGGGTGCTGGGAACCTCACAAAGTCCCCTGTGAACTTCCACAGAAGTCCTGCACCAGTTTAGCCCCACCACTGAATCCACATGTAAGTTGCTTCTACGTGTGTCTACATAGTTACAGGCTCGTCAACCCATGTGCATTTTCCTCTGTGCCTTCCAGCAAAGGAGTCTAGCTGATGCACAACTGCAGTGTCACAATAACATCCAAACTTCTTTACTGCTCAGGTTTATGGTCATGGGATAATCATAAAAATAATATAAACAAACAACAAACAAAACAACACAAATACACACACCTAAAAAGCCAAACTCCCCCAACTAAATAAAAAAAAAAAAAAAAAAAANAACCCCAGAACCTTAAATAACAGTGCAGGAACAAAACAGAGAAGGCTGAGAAGCCATTGAACCTACTTAAAATTATTTCTGAAATCCATGGTAATTATGTCACCCGTTAACACTCTTCTTCTTGTGCTCATGGACAACACAAATCCAAATTTTAAGTTTTATTTTAACAACTGAAATGCTCCATGACAACCAGATGTAGCTCAGAAAATGCAGAAGTGGGGGGGGTCATATTTCTTCCATGCCTAAACATATTCAATCTCTTAATTCTTCTTTTCCTTAGGTGACCCCAATTCCCCAGCTGTACTTTTGATATCTGCACAGTTTTAGAGGGTGGAATGCTGAGTGCCTCATGAGGCAAGTGGCTTGCACTGCATGTCACAAGGTGGGACATTCTCCAGCTGCTGTGCAACCTCTTCTTTAACATCCCAGCTGCCTCCTCCTTTCCTTCTGTGGCCAGAATAGCTTCCATCTTGGATGAAATGGATTTTAACTGCCACGATGACTGAAATGAATCTTAATTGGAGATGTATCCATGCTTGGCCTTGCAAGCCAGTTTTGTGTCTTTGCACCTAGTATTTCCTTAAAAATGAGACATAGCAAAGAATATGTGATTTACACCTACCAATGGCAACAGAGTTATTTAGGAAAAGTATCAGATTTGCATTTACATGTCCAGCAGTTTCTCTAAGCAACAAATCTACATAAAAATCCATTGTGGATGTAGAAGTTTGTAGGAGTGGGAGTATTCCTGCTATGACACGTTTAGATTCTCTGATACAAGCAGAAATGAAGGTCGCTAAAGAAATCATGTTGCTTAACTTTTCAAGGATTTTATTCCCCTAGAATAGAGGTCAACATGCACTAACTAGGACAAATTACTTAATCTTCTCATCACTGCATGTTGTAAAATTCCTTTTGGCTGGATGAACATTAAAAGGGTTGTTCAAACCCAGCCAGTAAGCTTCTTTCGAAGTGGAAAGGTAAAATTTACAGGCTGCATTGTCTTGCTTCATCAATACATGATCAGATCTATACTGAATATTATGTAATATCCTTAAATTAAATCTATACATATATATTAAAAAAAGAGAGAGAAACTGAATCTGATTAAATATTTGTCCTTAGATATTTTTATTTTTTAATCAATATTGAATTACATATCTTTGAAATAATACTTTCTTTTGTTGTCAGATGCACAGAAAATTGGAATGCAACTTCCTCTCTGTAAAAAATATATTAGTTTCTTAATTCATATCATACTCTATATTGGCAAGGGACACAGGCATTTATTATACTTGCTTTCAAAAGACAATGAAATTAAATAATTTTATCCTTAAAAATACTGTGGTAGAGAGAACACATTGTTATGATCTGGATAGAGTGCTATTGACTAAAACAGGAAATAGAAAAACTTATGGCAGAGTTATACTTTGAATTAGAAAAAACAAGAAAAAGGAATTAATTAGATTCTTCAGGGCAAAGATCTCAGATGCCAGTTCTCTGATCATCATGCTGTGTTCTGATATGGATCCAAAAAATTGCCTTACTTCATCTTTGATATTTCATTCTGTTATGCTTAGCAGGAAGCCACTGCAGTTGCTAAGGCAAGGTAGGTCATCTTCAGCTGTGTGCCAAATTGCATTCAAATAAGCTCAGAGTATTCTAGTGACCAGCAATCACTAACTTGTAAACCTTCTCTATCAAACTTCCCTTTTCTCTAAAATAACCCATATGCCAGAATTGAGTTTGAATTCATTATGGTCATTTTGTTATTTCAGTTCTATCCAGGACATTTCATTTTGACTGTAACCTCTGGATTTTTGAACCCAGCTCTGCATTGTCTTTCACTAGTACTTGTCTGAAATGGAAAAAATTGAATTTTCACATTTAAACTTTCCCTGAACTCCTTCTTGAGGATGTCTTTTTGCCTTTAAAATACAAGAAATCATGTCAGATCTTTCTCTTAAATCAATTTCAGTTTTAAGAAGATAACCTTATGTGTAAAAAACTATGTCATCAGCATATACACTAAAAATACGAAGAACAGGAGTCTTATTCTATGTGAGAAGTCTACCATTTCATTGTGTGCATGCCATACTGACATAAATGGACTGTAAGCAGTCCCATTCGCAGAATCACAGGATCACAGGATTGTTAGGGTTGGAAGAGACTTCTGGAGATCCAAAGCAGGGTCACCTAAAGCAGGTTACACAGGAACACATCCAGGTGGGTTTGGAATGTCTCCAGAGGGGGAAACTCCATGACCTCCCTTAGCAGCCTGTTCCAGCGCTCTGCCAAACTCAACGTAAAAAAGTTCTTCCTTGTGTTCAGGTGGAACTTCTTGTGTTTTAGTTTATTGTCATCGTAACTTTCCCTGTTGCTGGGCACCACTGAAAAGAGCCTGGCACGATCCTCTTGGCACCTGCCTTTGAGACATTTATATGCATTAATTAGATCCCCTCTCGGTCTTTTCTTCTCAGACTAAACAGGCCCAGCTTCCACAGTCTCTCCTCATAAGAGATGCTCCAGACCCCTCATCACCTTTGAAATGGCCCTTCACTGAACCATTTCCAGAATCGCCTCATCTTTCATGGGCTGAGGAGCACAGAATTGGACCCAGTCCTGCAGATGTGCCTCACTAGGGCCAAGTAGAGAGGGAGGATCACTCCCCTCAACCTGCTGGCCACACTCTTCCTGATACAGGCCACACTCTTCCTGATGCAGGATACCTGGGATTCATGTTAGTTCAAACAGACATGAAACAAGTGAAATATTTAAATTTTTGATCTCATACAAAATCTTTTCTCCTGACCCAAGGCCTTCACAGTCAATAAGAAAATTTTTGCTTACCTTGAGGGACTATTGAGTAAATTCTTATAATTTAATTTTTAGGCTTTTTTGCCTTTTTTTTTTTTTTTAGAAAGCACTGAGATAAGGTGCTTATCGTCTGAACTGTGTTGAAATATCTAAAATGAGGGGAGGTTTTTCATACTACCAAAATAGCTCCTTACATTACTGTGAGTTTCTTCTCTGGTTATTGATCTGCTTTAACTTCACATTATCAGAAATGTACAGAATGTAGTAATTCTAAAATTTAATTATCCTTGCTGTGGCCAAATAGTTCTGGTGAAGTGGCAGCTTCAGTTATAAATTCTGCAATATTCTAGTCCTGGTGTCACATCTAAAAATGCCTCAGATTAACTAGCTTGTAATATCAGGAAAGTGATATTACAAAATTTGATACCACTCCATTAGGCATCCTTAGTTTAATCCTCAACTACCCTCAGATCTGATCAGATTTAGATCACTTAATTTTAATTTTGTCTGAATTTTGAGATACACATACACATGTATACAGATCATAAATGCTCCCAAAGAACCTTTGAATATTTTTCTTTTTATGACCCATGAATAGGTACCAAGTAATGATTATTTCCAGCCACTGTGCTGGGATGAGTCCAAATCAGAGTGCATTGCTTTAATTATCCACTCTTCCAACTGCACCTTTTTCTTCATAAAGAACAAAAGAGAGTTTTCCTTTGCTGATAAAGCCAGTTGTATTCTTTAGACAATGAATAGTTAATAAATTGGACAAAATGAAAAATTGGCTTGTTTTGAAAAAGTGGACAAAACAAACAATGACCTACACACCTTTGGAAACTTTCTGTATGAAGACTGTACATTTAAACTGGTTCAGTCAGATCAACACTTACAGACACTTTTTTTGACAGAATTTTTTTGGGTCTTTTTTTTCCCTTCTAAGTGTACATTCCCAGAAAAACACCATGTTCTTTGACAACGAGTGTGTATTGCCCAAGAACTAGGTGGAATTCTTTGACACTGAGAGTGAATTGCTCATTAATGCAAAACAAGGCTTTTTCGTTTTATTCGCACTGCCTGAAACACCAAAACACTTCACGAATGGACAGCCTGGCACTTCTTACAGGGTAAAGTCATTTAATTCCACCGAGCTCCTGATATATTGGTAATGTCAGGCTGTCACGTCATAGAACCTTTTTTCATGTGGAATGGCTTCCAGCAAGCATTTCTATTGCTCCTGGTCAAACCCTGTGCAGCACTCTGCCATGAACAGCTTCATGCATCCTGCACATTTATTTCCTGGACTATAGGCCATACACTGGCCAGATTCACATTTCATTTTGATAACTTCTTTTGTTGACCAAGGTTGAATTGCCATGACTACAAGCGTTGTTATATAGCCTTTATAAATATGTTGAAGATGTAGGATTCAGAATTATTATCTTTATTGACATAGGTTTTGATTCAAGTCATTTACTGTATAGCACTTATGTCCATCTGATCTTCCATACCAATTTCAATATCCAAAACAATGTAACACATTGGTTTATTTTTCAGCATATTGCCTTGGATGCCTCATTTGAAAATCTGCATCTGAAATACTGAGAATATGAAGAAAGATGTACTGGAAGAGTGCTCATTAAAGCACATCTGCTTTGCTGCTGAGGAGGGCAGCGGTCTCAGCCAGGTTGTTTCATGTTTGTTTACAGAAGAATGTTCTCTTTCTGGGCACTTCAAGAATATGAAATACACAATTCAGCACATTGAGGTCAGTGATATTCTTTCAACCCTGGAAGCAGGAAAAAAAGGGCTTTTTTGCTGTGGGAGGAAGAAGAAACAAACAGCAAATTGGTCTCCCTAGTTTGTGTCTTTTTGCAAGAGAGAGCAATTGTGTTATGAAACAGGTTAGTTCTGCAAGGCTTTAGTAACACCCTTGCATTACTCACTATAACCTGTCTCCCCCTCTCTATAACAATATTCCATGAGCATTTCTGCCTGAAATATCATTGCTTGAGCACAGTATGAAAGGAACTCTAAAAATGCATAAATACTGCACTTTGCAAGACTTTGAAAAGACTTTTCGTAGGATCATGGAATTGCTTAGGTTGAAGAAGACCTTTAAGATTATCAAGTCTAACCAATATAGCCATGTCCACCACTAACCCATGTCCCTACGTGCCACAACTACACATCTTTTAAATACCTCCAGGGATAGAGAATCAACCACTTCCCTGGGCAGCCTGTTCCAATGCTTGACCACCCTTTCCATTAAGAAATTTTTCCTGATACTCAATTTACACCTCCCTTTGTGCAGCTCAGGACCATTTCCTTTTGCCCTATTGCCTGTTGCTTGGAAGAAGAGACAGACCTCTACCTCCTATAACCTCCTTTCAGGCAGTGGTAAGATCCCCTCTTGAGCCTCTTTTTCTCCAGGTTAAACACCTCCAGCTGTCCCAGCTGCTCCTCATCAGACCTGTGCTCCAAACCCTTCCACAGGTCCGCTGTCCCTTCTCTGGGCACATTCCAACACTTCAATGTCTTTCGTGCAGTGAGGGGCCCAGAACAGAGCATAGGTTTCGAGCTGAGCCTGACTTAGCCAGGAGCATTAATTTTCACAGGAACCTACTTGTCTATATTGACACTAAAGCAAATTTAGGATTTTTAGCTGAAATAAAACATACATTCTCATTACATTCATAGGATAATGTCACTTTCTTCCATATTTTCATGAGTCATGAAGTACTACTCCACTTCTGGACTCTGCTGCTGCTAGCTGATGCCTCAGTTTTTTGTGTGCAAGGACTGACTTTCCTGCTGATGAAACTGTCTACATAAAGGACCATAGAGAAGGGGAGTGGGGGCTTTGCATAAACTTCTGAAATGATTGCTAAGAGGAATCTGGAGGCAAAGGCATTGCAAATAGATTCTTCCTGGTTCAAGTAAATGCTAGGAAAAATCTAGTCTCAATAAAATAATGAGGCCAAGTTTGAAGGAAACAGGAATATCAGTTCTCAAGAATAAATTGTATTCCCTTATTCTTCTGTTACTGTACATATGCATAGTGCAGATTTAGAAAGAAAAATCAGAACGAATGGGACGCAATATGTGACTGTTTATTCCTGTAATAGGTGAAACAGAAAGTATTTACAGTAATTTGTCTATTCCAAGCC
This sequence comes from Melanocharis versteri, assembly GCA_013397845.1. Classification (NCBI taxonomy): domain Eukaryota; kingdom Metazoa; phylum Chordata; class Aves; order Passeriformes; family Melanocharitidae; genus Melanocharis; species Melanocharis versteri. The sequence goes on from VZTG01003814.1 coordinate 405,394, forward strand.
ATACTGTTGTGAACTGAAAAGCTCTGCTCAACTCATTGGCTTAATGCCGATTTAACCTCACCAAGAGTTTTGCCTGTGGCACTTACATCATAGCTATTATGTCTATTTTCACTCTGTCTGCAGGGGGAAATGCATACTGTAATGCTTTGAGTGTTGCTACTTTCTTAATATCCCAGGAAATTCCAGAGGAGAGAAATCCTAGATCTCCTTGAACATACGTATTTGGAAATGACAGATGGGAGTATTCCTCATGCCTCATCTTATGTTCAATATTTCAGAAGTAAAATCTGTTTGGTTTTTCTTGTTGGTTTTTGTTTGTTTGTTTGTTTGTTTGTTTTTGCTTCTGGTTTTTTGTTTGTTTGTTTGTTTTTGTTTTTGTTTTTTTTTAATTGCAGTTTCCAGAGGTGCCATCTTCTCATGGTGGTAGATAACCATATCTGATATGCTTCTAGATTGAATAGTTGGGCTTCAGGAACAGTGCTGAGCACCACTATCCTTGCCACAGATAGTCACACCACTGTCTTTCAGTCTGACTTAATTTCTTACTTAAAGGATCCTTGTTGTGCAAATGTTAGCATTTGCTTGAAGACAAGTTTCTACTTTTCTAGACTCTGGAAAGACTGCCATGGTTAATGCTAAAAAGTGCTCCAGAGCTCAGGTGAGAGCAGTGTCTGATGGTGTTCTGCAAGCTGAACTGCGTTCCTGGGGAGAAAGTCTGGGTCTGAATCTAGTGCGGACAACCAGGCCAATATGTCAGGCTAGCTGGAGCTCAGCACACTTCAGCTTTCTAAAACTGGAAAACATGTACCAAAGAGCCAGGAGGCAAAGCAACATGACTATCTCTATGCTTTAATTAATACCCAAAGTATGCTCTTAGTCCCACTGATCATTCCCTCTATATCATATTAAAAACCCATAAACAAAACCGTGGGATTTCTGAGATATATTTTGGGCAAGGAATCATATTTTTCTGGACATAGTGAAAAATGACACTAGTCTGCACAGCTGCCATCATAGTTTGTATACGGGCAGAGATGAGAAAGTTAAAGTTTGTCCAAATTCTCTGCTTGTTCATGTGCTAATTTAGTGTGATGCTGGAGAGGAATAACCTCTGAAATAGTAATTGCCAGGATCTCAGACACTGCCATATTATGGGAGATTTTTGACCTTCATCTGGTATATCAAAGGTCAACTACTGTGAAAGACAACACATTATTCCCATGGCTTCACAGTACTTTACAGACAAACAAAGACGGGTTCCTACCCTAAGGATCTTGCTTCTAAATTAGCTACAATAAGCAACAGATATCAATAAGGAAAAGACAGAGGGATGTACAGTTCGTTGAGGTTGAAATACTGAAATAATGAATGTAATATTCTGGATATTTACTGACAATCCAATTCTCATGGTCAGGAATGAAAATTATAAATTCTGATGTCTTTTTTTTTCCAAATGTATAGTAGTTATGAAGATATGGACAGAGAAAGAAATTGATGTGAGCAGGTGATGCTTTGGGTTTAGAACATGCTACATTTTTCATAATAAATTCTCCACAGCAAATCTTAACCTCTACTAAAGAATTTAGCATTCATTGCCAAGCATTCATTCTAACACTGGAACCAAATATTTTTTACCTTATCTACACCTCTTTTCACGCTCACACTCTTTTGACATTTTTATTATTGAGTTTTATTAGCAGAAGTGCTCAGAGATAGTCAAATTTTAAAAAATTAAGTCTAATACAATCATTAAAATTAAAGGGATTCGCTTCCTTATGCATAGATACATGTGTGCAGCTTTTTTCAACAGGAATAGTCAGGCAATTTGGGGAAAGAAAAACACTTTCGTTTTCATACAATACATTTTAGCAAGAAATCACAACATAAGGAGTAGTCAAAAACAAAAGATGGGAGTAGTTTTGTTATGAAAATAAGGGAACCTATATGTCCAGTGGGAAATTTTAGCTTCTCTGCTGAAGAATAATTCTACAATTCCAGTGATATTTACGCTGCTACAGCGATTCAGTAGCTGTAGAAACAATTTTTCTTCTCTGTATTTTGGTTATTAGATTTTGATTCCCTAATTTTATGTTATCAGAGTTATGTAGTGACATCTTCTCTTTCCACAAACTCTAGAAATTTCCCATCAGTTGAAATATAAGACTAGAGAACATTGCATAATGGGGCTGATTTCATTTCACAGTTCATGCTGATATTTTGTCTACTCCATAAAAAAAAATCATGTAGTCTAGGAAACTTACAGACATGTTTAATGCTGATTGCTACAGCTGGAATATAAATTTTAAGAGTCGTAGACTGTTAGAATCCGGCACAAACTTTACTTCAAGATTCACTCAAAAGATTGATGACTCAATTCAGAATATTTCAAAACCATCTAAGTACAGTCTTTATGTTTGGAAATACCCACAACAAAAGCCATCAGCTCCTAATTTCTATCAATAACTTACCCTTCAATGTCAGAATAATACAAATGTGGAGGCACTGCAAATTTTGTGTAAGATGAGATGTAACACCAGTCTCTACAACCTACACATTCCTCTAGGAAAATGAGGAGCAAATGTTTCAGGGAACAGTTTCGTTCAAAGTACTGCAGCAAATGAAAGTTCTTCCATTAACAAGCGGCCAGTTTAAATCAGTCCCTCATTTGTGAGTGACTGAAAGCTTGATTCGGAGCCCATTAAAGTAAATGTCAGTCTTCCCATCGACTTCGAGGGGTTTTAACTTACAACTGAAAATCAAAAGCTGCAGACATCTGCTGGTGTCTGTTCACAGGCCAAGATGAAATTAATTATTGTTGCTGGATTGGGTTTTGATGCTGTTTGTGATGCAGGCAGAAATATGAGATAAAGCCCACCCTGCACCAGTACAGAGGAGAAAAGAGTGGTGAGAAACACTGCCTACAGAACTCAAGAAGGAAAGTTATTTCTTCCCCTTGCACCACAATGTTAATCATCCTACACTAGAATACGAGAGTTGGGATTTAATTCAAATACCATGATGTGCTATCATGACTCTAAGCATCTATTTGGCACAAATTATCCGGTTCCCCTAGGCTAATGACATACATCAGAGAAGGAGTTACCAGTTTACCACTGGGTTCTAAATAGACAGGTGGATCCTTATATTCCTGAATCAGCATGTAATTCATATTAGATACTTACGTCTTGAAACCTCTGAGTCTAACCAGGTTCAGACGATGTTTCTAAAATTCTCCTCCTACAAGTAATTTTCTGGGACACAGATTCAGTTACTGTAAGCATCCCTGATTCTGGAAGATCTTTTGCTGCAGGCTACCAACTTAATTTCAGAAAATCCAACATTTTTTTTTTTTACATTAGTAGTGTAAAAAACACTGTTCTAGTTACAGTAAACTACATGTATGAGAACAACTGAGAAATTAAGATTTGGAATTGGTAGGATCCTGCCAAGGAGATAGATTTATCTGCAGAAAACTACTGAATAAATCCTTAGAGGAAGCTATGGGGAAGGGGAATCATTCATTTTTGGAATGAAAAGTTGAAGTGTAGAGGTGAAAAGAGTAAAGCAGTAATGGGGAAGAATAGGATATAAAACCAATCAATTAGCATTTCATCATCCATGTATTATCTAGACAATAAAATTTATTTGATAATTGTACATACTATAAAATAAAATCAAAAGTAATACACAAGATATCTTTATATGCATCTAGCTACCAGGCAATTAGATTGGAAGAATATTTAATAGTTCCTAAAATATTTGCAGCAGTAAAGATTTCAACTCCTATAAGGGTGTGGGTTTGCAACAGTGGGAAATCAACCAGTTAGTGAATACCAAGCAACATGAGAAGCATTTCCAATAATAAACACAATTAGCAATGTAGATGAGAAGTTTATCTGATTTATGGGCTGCATATGCAATTATAACACATTAATAAAATGTTACCCACAGAGCAATCCAATACATTTGTTTACCCATGCTCCCAGATTAAGAAAGTAATGTTGTCAACCAACCAATTGTGGGCATTACATATGCAAGATTAATTACCATCTGCATGGGACAGATGTTAAATCTTCAATTTCACAGCAAGGCATCTATAGCTTATTTCCCATGGACTGCTTCTTTCTCTGATCAATAAATGTATCAGCCTAGCTGTTCATCTTGCCACAGAGGTCAGAGGAATGACAGAGGTACATCTGATTTTGTGTCAAATAAGGGCTGAGGAAATGAATCCTATCAAAGCACATAAACAGCTCGGCTGCAATTGTCCTTCAGTCTTTTACTCAGCTGCCCATGATTAAGTTTTAATCATTTTGAGAATTTTCTAGGAAAAAAACCCTCAAAATCAAAACCAAACCCCAAGACCAAACCACAAAAACAACCTTTTTGCATATTTTCAAACCAGAATTCGTATTCAATTTTCATAAGAGCTGGGCTCGATTCCCCACCACACCTTCAGCTAATTCAATCATGCCAGTATAAAAGCAGATTTTGGCTAGGTATATACTCTCAAAAGCTCTATATTTTTATTATTATTGTTACTATTATAATTTCATTTTATTGCATAAAGTAAGAAAATCAACAGTTGAATTAGTTGTCATTTTAGTGATCAGAAAGTGCTGTCTTTGAAAAAGACATACAAAATAAATTTTAAAGGCATAATGACTTCACAAAACAATGCAGAAGAATATTCTCAAATTAGGACTTGACCAAGAGTGATAAAACAGCAATCTTGCTATGACTATAACTGTATAGGTCTATACTCCTTAGCTGCTTCCCTACTTTGCTTAAAGCTCCCTGCAATCTCAGCAACCTCAGTTCGTGCCACCTCAGTCACCCATGACTGCTCAGAATTGTCTGTTCTGTGAATATGGGAGCTCTAACACAGTCCTGGGTAGATAGACAACTGTTTCTGTTCTGCTTAAGTTCCTTGGAAATGTCCAAAGACACAGAAAGAGTCAAGGCTACAATTTCCTTCATCTGATGAAGTGACAGCCTTGCTCAACTCTCACAAATGCACCAGGTCATCTAGGTCTTCTTCGATTGTTCCTAACCTGAGGAAGTGACCCTTTCTATTCCCATCCCAGAGGAGTGCCCTAAGCACCACGGAGTGCCCTGAGCACAAAATACCTCTCTGCTGTTGAAGATCAGCCCCTGTGCAGCCAGGTGTGCAACAGTCAGGGCAAAAGAAAAGGCCTCACAACAACCAGGAAGAAAAGGCTTCTGGTCCCTGCCCTGAGGGGTGACTTTAAACAACCCAGCAAAACTCTAATAAAAAGTACACATTGTTTGAAACCTGGCCTCTCCCTCAACATGTGTGTGGGGTTGCTTTGACCAGGATAATCAATGACTAGATCTTCCTTTTACAGTCTGAGCTCAATCCCTGTGGGTGTGTATAATGGTCTCAGTTCCTGGGTGACTGATTTGGCTTCTGGACAATTATGTAAAGACAACATGACATTGGCACACATCATACTATTAAACAAGCTCTTGGTAAGTGTTAGTTATATTTTCTCCCAAGAGTGGAGACGTCAGATATTTTGGCACAGTTTCCTGAACTGCCAGAAGCCAATTAAACTGGATCTTCTTGTGAGGAGGGAGAGAGATAGTAAATTAAGAGGTCTAGATCTCCTGCAGAGGCAGCTGAGTAAGGCATTCAGATGTTTGTGTTACATTAGGCTGAGCGTGGTTTCCTGACTGAGAGTCTGTATGTAACATTTCTATGAGGCAATGCCTACATTGGACACAAAACACAGGCATGGTCTCAGGAGTTTTAAGTTCTACCCAAGAATCTAGATGCAATATATGCCTTAAAACATTTGCTTTAATAAAAGTTGTGGACAATTGCTACAGTCATAAAATTGCAGAATGGTTTGGGTTGAAAGGGACCTTTAAAGGTAGTCCGGTCCAACCCCATGCAATGCTTAGGGACATCTTCAACTAATCCAGATTGCTTAGAGCCCCATCCAACCTGACCTTGAACATTTCCAGGGACTGAGCATCTACCACTTCTCTGGGCACCCTATTCCAGTGTGTCATCATCTGCACTGTAAAAAATTTCTTCCTGATATCTAGTCTGAATTCTACCCTCCCTTCATTTAAAACTGTTACCCCTTGTCCTAAAACAACAGGCCCTGCTAAAAAGTCTGTCCTCATCTGTCTTTTAAGCCCCCTTTAAATACAGAAACACAATAGGGTCTCCCCAGATCTTCTTCTCCAGACTGAGCAATCCCAACTGTCTCAGCCTTTCCTCTTCGGAGACGTGTCCCATCCCTCTGCTCATTTTTGTGGCCTTCCTCTGAGCCTGCTGCACCAAGTCTGTGTCTTTCTTGTTCTGAGGATCCCAGAGCTGGATGGGATGGGCTGGTGAGAACTCCGGGTGGTGTCTCACCAGAGCAGAGGGGCAGAATCACCTTTCTCGATTTCCTGCCCACATTGCTGGTGATGCAGCCCAGGATACAATTGCTTTTCTGGGGTGTAAGTGCACATTGCTGGGTCACATCCAGTATTTCATCCACCAACCCCCAAGTCCTTCTCATCAAGGCCACTCGCAATACCCTTTTTCTCCCAGCCTGTATTGATACTAGGGGTTTTCCTGGCTCAGGTGTTGGACATCTTTGCCCCACTCCTCAAGCTTAAAATACTATGTATAAAGGCAGAATTAAGGTTTCAGAACTAAATTTCACTTTGAATTTTTATTCTTCATCATCTAATTAATACTGGAACTGTTCTATGTCAGAACATGTAGTCCCCATTTTATAAAGGATTAAGGTAATCTCCATTTTATAAATAGAGAACAAAAGATGAGCATAGACTCAGTAATCTGTCTAAGATATAACTTCTTTACACTTTTTCTAACTCCTTCAAGTCCAAGGTGAATTTACTTCCACATTCTCTTTATTTTTCAAAAAAGTTTCAGATCTATTACAGTAACAATTGTGACCAAAGCTTTATTCTATACTGAAGGCAAACATGCTGCTCTCAAGATGTTATATCTTGTGGACACTGTGTCCAGGACACAATGATTTTGAGAATCTGGTTTATGATGGACCAGTTTACCTGCTTAAATTGACAGTGCTCTCTATAAAGATAAGTACACAGCTGTGCTGCTGGAGTTTTGTGCAAGAGGAACTCATTGACTTTGAACCTTTGTTCTTTCGGTTATATTTGTTTCTGTGGAAAAAAGGATAAACAAGGCTCTGAATCATTTTACACAATACATAGAAAACTTGAAAATTTCATTTATACTCTTAGCCATGAACTATAGGAAAAACAACATTACCCACAGAAATACCATTTCCATTAAAAATAAGCTATTCTCACTGCTACTGTTGCAGCAACATTTCAAATGGGAACCAAGTCAAAAGTTAACGCTGCTGTTAAAGACCTGTAGGGAGTGGCAAGAATTGCTGTTGTTGCTAGAGAAAGTTAAGTGGAAGAAACAAAGCAGGCAGTGGAGTTAGTCCAACAGAGGGAGGCTCAGAGCAAGGCCAAGGACATTGTCAGGAAACCAGGAGCCGCGGTAAAGGCATTTCATGTGCAGGACTCACAACTGGGCATGGAAGAAGAGGGGTTTGTTTCATGAGGTTTCTTTCAAAATCCAGAGAAATCCATGATGAAGTTGTGATACAGATTCAATGGCTCAAATCTCCAGACTTCTTTTGCAGTCATCCTTGTTTATTGCTGGCAGGCTTCAGAAAATAATTGTAGGAGTCCCATATGCCAAGTAACTTGCTATCTAGTGGAACAGACAAAGTTGATTTTTTTCTGTAGACTTTTAAATCTAGAATTTGTATTGTGATTATCTTCACTTCTCCAGTTAAAGGGGTCTCATTTGGCAGAAAAAAAAAATGGGATTGTAGTGAAAAAAGAAAGTCAGAAAGGGGGAATGTGATTCTTCAGTTTAAAAATACTGACTTAGAAAAAGGGGCTTAATAAACACCAAACAGGAGAAAAAGAAACATGGAGCCAAAAAAGTTGTCAAGCACTAGAACAGGCTGCCCAGCAAAGTGGTGGAGTCACCATACATGGAGGTGTTTAAAAGACATGTAGATGTGGCACTGAGGAACGTGGTTTACTGGTGGACCTGGTGATGTAAGGCTAATTTTTGGACTCGATGATCTTTAAGGACTTTTCCAACCTAAACAGTTCTATGTTTCTGTGATTCCATGTACTGTCGGCACTCAGCTAGGCCAGTCAGTCTTAGATTCTGGTGTCCATTTCTGCAACTGCTTCCATGGATCGCTTATTGACCAATCATTTAATAAAGGAAGAAGGAGATTGCCTCCTGTGCACGCTGATCAAACTATGGAGGTAAGTGTAGTTTTAAGGATGCCCCATTATGCAACATCTGCTGTCTAATACCAGAGTTTTCTCATGAAGTAAAGAGATTTCTTGGAGTTGTTACTGAGATATTTAACCCTTTTTCATTGGCTTGATATTCAGCTTTTTACTGGTGTCTTAAATAATTTCTAACTGATCTCCATTATATGGTCTTTGTAAGAAAATTTAAAAAAAAAGGAAACATAAAGAGGAAAAGCTAGTTGGTAGGTAATGACAAGTGACAGCTACGAAGATGGCAGGCATATAGGATGGAGAAAAGGACAAACCCAGGAAAAAAGTTAGGCGATCTGTCTCACTGGAGATTCAAACGTTTTGATGTCTGTTTTTTCTCAGACAAGAGTGAAATACACTGAAACATCCTGTGGGAACAGCCATGGTACACAATGTTGGCACAGTCAGAGCTGTGGGCCACAGCAATGCATGGCATTCTAGCCCATGACAGATTGGGGAAAAGGAGACACTAAGAGCCACTGCTGTTGGTTTTCATTTAATACTTGGACATATTTTCTTAAATAATAATAGTGGTACAGATTTTCTCTATTATCAGAAAAATTCATCCGTTGTGAATATATTCCCTGCAAAATTCACCCTAGACTTCACCACCGAGACATGGAATACTTTTTAATTGCAGAGATGGAACTTGTGATTCTCCCTCTGCAAACCGCTGCCCCTTTTCTTCACCTCCTAAAGCACATACTCAAGATAAAAGAGATTTTTTTAAAACTTTCAGGGTGGTTTTCTATATACAAGATTATTCCTCTTATGTCTGTTCTTAACTGTTCCGGCTAATCTAGTCTCTACTTGTGTTTCCTCATACTCATGGTAATGTCTCTCTACTTTTTGTGGCTGTGCTTTGCCACAAATGTGGTTAATAAATGACTGGTAACATAATCTGCTTTGTAATTTAATATCATACTGTGTTGCACTGGAATATCAGGTGCATACTCTATACCACATAATGAAACAGCAAAGGTACTGAAGCAGTAAAATTTTAATTTCAAAATGGCATGTGTTTGCAAAGTGCATAAACATCAGACAGATAGCAATAATCAAAGGTAATGAAATCCTGCAGGTAGCTTGTAGAAGCCCTCACCAGTGTAATAACACCACAGCCCACAAAGGGGCACCCAGATGCTGCATTTAAATCCACAATCCTGCAGTGCCTTCCCAAGTGTATTTCCAGACACTTTAACTTTAGAAGTTTCCAGACAAAAGTTTCCTCTCACTATGACACCACTCCCAAATCTCAGTGAAATCCCAGCCTATAAAAACCTCTATAGTCAGTAGGGTTCATTTGAATATACATTTAATTAATCTCTCTTCATTTATCATCTTGACAACTATGATACAAGAGTAATTTACAGATATTGCTTTTTTTACAAAACTAACGACATGTTTTAGACTAATGAAACTGAGGCCAACAGCAACATTAAAAAACAGCCTCAGAGGAAAACTGCCAAATGCTTTTTTGGCCAGAATGTTTATCATAAAAATAACATTACACATGTTCAATTCTTATCAGTCAAATGCTTCTTGAATTTGCTCTAGATGTGTTTGGCTATACCCTTCTCTTTTCTATTAAAGTCTCTCCACACAGACATTGCGATTTTGCCCCTTTCCATTGCTGGAAGCTCAGATATGACTCAGCTTTTCCAACAAACCCCCTGCATTCCCAGTTTGCCTGGTATATTGCACTGGACACATGTATGTCAGTCCTTTTTTCATGTAAGACTGTAACGTCTCTGACCCACTGGAGAAACAGAGAAGTGATGAGGCCAGTTTTGAGGCAGTCATTATGTCAATGTTATTCTCAGCTGATAAAACCTGAAATGAAAGGGGATTTATAGTGATTGTATTCCACTAAAAGATCTGCGTAATTATTATACCGCCATGATTTCTGACCAGTACATTTGGCAGATCACTGCTTTAAATACTAATAATCTCTGAGAAACAGAGCTCTGCTTGTTGTATGGCTGAGAGGCAAAACCAGGAAAAATTGGACTAACTCAGCCAGTGAAGGTAATGCTCTTACTGAGAAACAGCTGACCGGCATGTCTACATGAGCGTCCTGGTAAGCATCCTGTGTTCTAGGTGAAGACATTCTACAATTCAAACAACATTAAAAACATATTCTTGTATATAAAAAACTTTTCACTATTTTTTCTTGCTAATTAAAGAGAAAAGAATGCAATGATTGAAAAGAGGGCATTAGGCAATGGCAAGGCATCAATTTCTATGACTACAAATTCTGTCTGTCAGTTTTAACTCTGCCATTCTCTTCTTCAGAACAATGCCTAATACTGTATCTGCAATGACAGCATCTGATAACATGCATTTTCAGGGGTTTACATCAATTTACAAAGCTAGAAAACATGTCACATTTCCAATAAAAATCACTCATTATGTCAAATGGCAATAGCTTTGGCTCAAGAATAGTGGCTGGAGAAGGGCAGCTACCTGGAAGTAGTGAGATTTAAGGATTTTGTTTGGAATACTCTGTCGCAAACAAACAGTGTAGCTATTATCTGAGAATCCTATCAATTTTATCTCTGTGTTTCAAAAACAAAATAGCACAGTAAAGTGAGCAATCCATGATACAGACTCCAGCTGTAGATGACATTTGTCCTCTCATTGTCCTGTTCTTTTGCAGACTGAAATAACAAAGATGGCAATACTGTATGTGACCAGCAGCTTGCAGGAATTTTCTTTGGAAGTAGGGGGATATTTGTCACCACCTGAACTTGTATTAAGCCATTTAGCATATGCTTGCTTAAAATCTTGCTGCAGAATGAGAAATGAAGTGTCATGAACTCAGCTGTAAGATAAAAGTACTCAGCCAAGCACAGTTGTATCTTGATATGTCTGGTACAACAGAAAGATTTATTATGTTCTGCACATTTACTGCATATTGCAGGCAGAGTTGTGATTGGCCAGGATGGTTAAGAGTTGATTTAAGACAATGCTTCTATCATCTTGATTTTTCTAGTAGGGCGTAAGTGTTCCATACAGAATTATATCTTCCTATGTTATAACCTGCCCTGGGTTAACTGTGTGCTGAAGTCACATCTTTTCCTGCTTTTGCATAATTTTTTATGACAGAATACAGAGACTCCTCATATTTACACACGAGGAGAATGATATTTCTCAGCAGCTTACCCAAAATATCACCATTTTCAAATCAATAATGATTGTTAAGAGGATTGAAGACTCCATTTTGACTCACTAGGACATTTGATGGATTACAATGATCATAGCTAAATATCCTTTGGCATCAGACAAAGGTCTCTTTTTTTATACTTGTCATAGTCTAATACAGAAAAAAAAAATAGATGACAAATGAACATTAGTGAAGTGAGTAATTAGAAGTATGGTTTATGGCCAACAGTAGTTAAATGGCTTCATCTTTATTAGAAGTATGGTTTATGGCCAATAGTAGTTATATGACTCCATTTTTAAATATATATGATGAATCATATTCGCAGAATGGAGTGTAATGAAGGTAATGAATGCCTAATTCTCTTATGGAAATGTACAATGCCAGTTTCAGACAGAATCTTTATGACATAATTGTGCATGAGGATTTTGCCTTGTTTGTTTTTCTGAAGTCAGACCTTTAAACAGTTTTACACTACATTCTTAATAGCTCTTGGTTTGTTGTTTTTTTTTTTTTTCCTAAGAGACGAGATGGCACAGAAGGAGCCATACAAAATCTTCCGTCTCTAATACCTTATGGCAGTGATTTGAATTGTCCCCATGTTGGCAGCAGTCATGTATTAGTAACATTATTGAATAGCTTTTTCAATCGATTTCTCAGTTCATTTTTCTCATGGACTATAGTGTGTAGGACAGAACTAACAACAGGATTTGCATCTTCACTGGATGCATGGAAAATACTGGAAGCTGATGGATGAGGTATGCTGGTGGGGCCAGATTGCATTAAATTCAATAACTGCAGCAGCTGGTAACAGCTTCTTAATGCTGTGCTGTGGAGAGAAGTAGGATGCTGCAGTTCTAATCTACTGTTGTGTTTTCCAAATGTGAGGAAACAAAACAATTGAATCAGACATGTTAAGAGACTGGGATTTGCAGTCCATTCCTACTTCCTTTTGTCAAAGGATGTCACAAGTTGTAATCATATTCACCTCCTCCTTTAATTTGTCCTCCAAATAGTTGTCACTAGTGGTTAAATAATCAGAAACTAAATTTAAAACTCAAAAGTTCCTTTCTTTGATGACAGTTTCTCATTCGATTTGTGACAAGCCAACTAGTCTCTCACGCTCCTTGTGCATGGAAATGGCCCACTCTGGTGTGTTTTGGCTTCTGCAGCACCTCTTTTCTCAAATATCCAAACTTGCTCGACACAGGGAGTGGAACATACAATTGAGGACAGCATAGAAGTGCTCCCAGGTCCCCCAGTTTAAACTTAGACATGGTAAAAAAAGAGAGAGAAAGAAAGAGCACTTTCCTCTTACCCTGTTGTACCCTTTGCTGGACATGGATACTTTGGAAGTGGACTCCATTTGCTGTATTAAAAACTAAGTCAGAGTTCTAGGAGGGGCTGCTACCAATTCCAAATGGAAAGACAGTACAAGCAGGAGTTTGGGGTTTTTTTGCAACATAGGTTTTGCTACACATGCAACTTTTTATCATATTTTCAAAGGCAATGACAACATGTTAGGACCTTTTAGGATACACTAGCTTACAGGATTCTCTTGCCACAAGTTTACATTTCAGCAGAAACACAATCTAGACAAGTTGCCTGCCTCTTTCCCTCGGCCTTTCTGCACAGTCCCTCTTTAGCAGTAAATAGTTGATGCAACAGCCTGAAGCAGCACATAGAACATCTTAGTAAAGGAAGAGACATTTGCTTCTCTTTCTGTTCCAAGGGAGAAGAGTTCGTTTACTCTCCCCATTTTTTTCGCTTTCAGCAAAATTCAAAATGTAAGAAAGGTCCACATAGCTGTGATTTAATTAAATACTGAGCCTCATGTTACACCAAGAAAAGGTTGCGTTTAAAGCTACTTATCTTCAGACACTGATGCTTTCAGAAAAAATGTCCCTGTCTAGGAGATTTCTTGCAGCTCCTGTTTTAATTCATCTCATAGAAAGTAAATTTGCAAAGTTGTTCTGCTGTCAGGGAAAAGGAGCAGGGCTACTGTGTGTTGGAGGGTCCAGAGGGAGAGCTAGAGAAAAAAAATCATACCAGTCAAAGTCAATGCAAAACAATACATTTCTTTTAATGTTTTTACCAAGAATCATTGTTCTACCATTTTTTTCAGTCCTTTTCCGTGAAATATGCTTCACAAGGGACTGTTGGAGTGTACACAACAAAACAGACAAATGCAATATTAAGGCAGACTGTTTAAAAAGAAATTAATAACAAATGTTAAAGAACCACAATATGATACTCCAGGGAATGTTCCAAGGGAACAAATGGCTTATGCAGTTCAGGGTATGCAACTCTGGTCTGCACAGAGCATCAAATAGGGGTGAGATAACCATATGATTTTAATTGAAAGATTATGCTTCTAAGCCAGTGCCGGTTTCCTTTGTTACATGATGCACCAAACCCTGCCAGTCAATGGATGCAAGTGACTGAGCTGACATTTGAACAAGCACTGGAACTTTGACTATTTTTTATAACCTCCTTTAATTTGCAGGGTTAGAAATGCCCACTAACATTGAGATATGACAATATTCTCTAAACTATTAGGCATTCTGTCGGCTAATAAGTAAGATCGGAATAAATCGTTATTCTGGTTGTGAATTTTGTCGTGTCCAAAGGAAATTCAGTTGCCAGTCTTTCATCAAAAAGTGGATAGAATAAGTTTAGGATGGAATAAGTTTAAAAAAGAAAATTGTAATCCCATAGATTACACTGTTTAAATAGTTTCTGGCATCAAAAGGAAAATTATTTATCACACTCATCTCTCAGGTTTTATATACAGCTGCCAGTGATGCTACAATTGTTACCAAGTGCAGAAGTGATTATTTCTTAACTTCCTCTTTAAATTCATACGTGTTGCTGAACAATCATTGAACCGACTGTTGTTATTTTCAGAACTAAAACAATTTGAAGGCTGTATTGATTTTTCAACAAACTTTTCTGGGTCTCAAAATTTTTTATACAGCTTCTCAAGTTTTAATACATAAATTTAATCTACTATATTCTGAATCTCAGTTTCTAAGCAGCAAGGAATCTAAGTGAAGATTATTTTTGCAGACTAAATTTAGAAGGATAGATCCTGAGAAAATATAAACAATGCATACAAGTGGCTGAAATGAAGTTATTTAAATTATAGCACTTCTGGTAGAATTTAAAATAGAACAAAGCAAAATTCCAAATATCCAGAGTTTGCATGTATTATTTTAGAAAATAAAGCAGGACTAGGTCTGGAACAAAATTAAACCTTTTTTTAAATTCAAAATTTGAAATTTAAGTTCAAAATTTCAGATCAAACCTGGTAGTTACTGCACCTGTGCAGCCCAGGGGTGGGACAGAATGTATGGATGGCTCCTTTCTCCCACAATTTAATGTTAGCTTATTTTGGTTCATTCATCACACCCCAAAACATGATTTATTGTCTCTTACTGTGTGTGTGATATATTGCTATTTCATAAAGCTTTTGATGTAGCCCATCTTTCAACATGTTTCAGGAAGCAGAAGCTCCAGTATATACACAAGCATTGTTTATAGTGGTTCTGCATCATATTTAATGTTGTGGGTGTATTGGCTATCCAGGTAACTCTGTTATCTAAGAGGCATTCATCTTTTTCCTTTCCTTTTCTCTCTCCATCAAAAGTTAAAAATAGGATTGGCTTTGATGCAGAACATTAATTTGAGGGAACTGATGTGAAGACCACAAACGAAACCTGTCATCTCCCACCTGCAGCTTTGTCAAATGTGAGGTGGTCTAATTTGCCAAGTTTCCGAGAGATGTCAGGCACAGCTGCTAGTCATTTATGGTTTGTAAAGGGACTTTAATCAAACCTGTGTGGACTCTCAGGGCTTGCACCAATGGCAGGGATAGACTGAACTCACTAGATCCTTATTTATTAGTGTAAAGTTAAAAGGTTTTTGGAAAATAATATCTGGCTGCTGTAGCTGGAAAGGTTGGTAGGATTAAATACAAGTACAGTAAGGGCTGTACAATAAATATTTGTTCTAGAAGGAAAGTCAACAAAGATGTAGCTTCTGAAAGATAAATTCTGCAATGGTAAATGTCAAGTATTGGGGCAATGCTAAGAAAGAGATTTAATATCCGATGTCTGTAGGAGGAGAGCCAGATAATGAAAGCATTGAGATTACAGGAGCACAGGATTTTTCTTCACGTTATAATTTAAGAGGGATGGAAAAAAATCAAGGATGTTGATACAAAGAAAATTTAGAATCTGAAAGAACTGCAAGTTTGTTCAGCAATACAAAGTTTCCAATGAGCTTTAATAAAAAAGAGTGTGTCTGAGGTGGACCGGAAAGCTGAATGATAGGTAATAGCTCTCATGAAAAATTCAGCCTTCCCTTCGAAAATTTCAGCACAAATCTCTTTTTCTAATTTTTTATGTCTTTATTTCTGTTAATACTTCTAATTTTAATGAGAAATATCAGCTTGCAAGCTAAATGATTGTTCAAACCAGGAAGATCATACTTTGCTTCTCTGGCAGAAACAATGAGAAATTTTAAGGTAAGCTCCCACAAAGGCACAGCTCTGAGTCTTGAAAGGAACTGCTTAAGCAGTTTTGAAGGACATAGAGAATGATATATGCTAGCATCTCACAACTCAGCAATTGGCTGCAGACAAAAATGGTGATATGAGGCCAAAGGCAAGCAGCTGATGTGTAGTCTTATACGAGCTGCAGGTTTAAAAATTAAAA